>APFE030920068.1:77739-101906 GCA_000404065.3 Pinus taeda | reverse complement strand
AAATCAACCCTCCTTATCAGTTTACTAGCCTAAAATCATTGTTTCTAATTGGTCAACTCTTCCCATTGAAAAAATCCACCGAGTTTGACCCGAGAGAGCCTTCTCATACCTCGTAGGGCTAGCTACGAGGTGAAATGGTTTGATGTAGCCTTGAGAGTTTGTCTATCTCAGCCTAGGTGAATTCCAAGCGCTAACAAGGGGTATTGTAGGGAAACCAGGGAATATAATCAACCCTAATGGCATGCCAAAACTTTTGAATAAAGAACAATGGGGAGTAATTACACAATTATGCTCACTAGAGGTTCAAACATTGAAATAATCCATTTCTCCAGATCTGCAAAAATTCTTGGATAATCATTCTAAGGTATTTGAGAGTCCCAAAGGCTTGCCACCTATTCATGATTATGATCATGCTATTCACTTGATTCTAGGAAGTGTTCCTCAAAACATCATGCCTTACAGATATCCCTATGTCTAAAAGAGTGAAATTAAACATATGGTTGCAGAAATGCTAGAGGCTAGTATAATTCAACCTAGCAAAAGTTCTTTCTCTCCTCGAGTAGTATTGGTGGACAAGCAAATGTATCATGGTGTATGTGTTTGGATTATAGGGAGCTCAACAAGCTTACTATTAAATATAAATTTCCCATTCTTGTCATTGATGAATTGTTGGATGAATTACATGGAGCAATTTACTTCACCAAGCTAGATCTTTGTCCAAGATATCATCAAATTAGAATGAATACCAAAGACATTCCGAAAACAACATTAAGAATTCATGAAGGTCATTATGAATTTTAGGTCATGCCTTTTATCTTTACTAATGCAGCTTCCACGTTTCAAGGTTTGATGAATTCCATTTTCAAACCCTTAGACAATTTGTGTTAGTATATTTTTTTATGATATAGGTCTTGGAAGGATCATGTACAACACATTGTTAGAGTGCTCAAACTATTGGAGGAGAAACAATTATATGCAAAAACATCCAAATGTTTCTTTGTAGTACACGAGGTGGAATATTTGGATCATATTGTATCTCATGAGGGTGTTAAGGTAGACCCTAACAAAATTAAATCCATTAAGGAATGGAAAATCCCCACCACCCTAATTATCTTCAAGTATTTCTTGGGTTGACATGGTAGTATCACAAGTTTGTTAAGAATTATGGGAGAATAATAGTGCCTCTAATAACTACTGAAGAAAAATGCATTTTCTTGGACTCCAGAAGAAACCAAGGCCTTTGAACATCTTAAAAAGGCAATGTGCCAAGTGCAGGTCTTAGCTACACCAAACTTCACAAAAACCTTTATTATGGAATGTGATGCCCCAGGAAATGGAATTGGTGCTCTTTTAATCCAAGAAGGAAGACCCATTGCTTTTGAAAGTTGTCCAATCAAGGGAAAGTATTTACATAAACTTGTGTATGAGAAGGAAATGTTGGAAATACTACATGTGCTAAAGAAATGTTGAACTTACCTAATGGGAAGACACTTCAAGATAAAAACAAATCATGATAGTCTTAAATATTTTTTGGAACAAATATTATCTTTAGAAGAGCAACAAAAATGGTCACAAATATGTTGGTTTAAGACTTTGAAATCATCTACAAAAAAGGGAAGAAAAATGTTGTTGCAGATGCACTCTCAAGAAAGGATGAGGTTTTGGAAACATTTCTCTATGTCATTTCCATTATCTAACTTTATTGGATAAATGGAGCAAGGGATGAATAGAAGAATGAAGAAGTGGTGTGGACACTCATTCAAAAGTTGCAGCAAGATCCTAGTACATGTGATACATTTATCTAGAAAAATGATTCATTATGGTAAAAAGATCACTTATATCTTTGTAAGAATTCCCAACTCAAACAAAAGATTCTTTTGGAATTACACATCTCTCCCTTAGGAGGACACTTGAGATTTTTAAAAGCTTACAATATAGTGAAGAAGGAATTTTTTTGGGATGACCTTAAATACGATATTCAGAAGTTTGTGGCAGAATGTTTGGTTTGCCAACAAAATAAAGTTGAGACAATTAAGATCCTGGGCCTGTTACAACCTTTAGCCATTCCAAGTCAGCTTGGGAGGTGGTCTTAATGGATTTTATCACAGGTTACCCAAGTCCAAAGGAAAGAGTTTCATCATGGTGGTAGTTGATATACTTACTGAGTATACACACTTTTGTGCATTATATTGTCCTTTTAAAACCTGTACAATTGCTTCTGCATTTATGGAAACAATTCAAAAGCTACATGGAAACCCAAAAATTATTGTAAGTGACAAAGATCCCATTTTCACTGGGACGAAATTATTTTGTTGTCTTGGTACTCAATTAGCTCATAGCTCATCTTATCATCCTCAATCTAACATGCAAACTGAGATAGTGAACAAATGTTTGGAAGGAATCATATCTTTGTTGCTTTGTATTTGATAAAAAAACACAATGGGTCAAGTGGTTACGTTTGGCTGAATGGTGTTATAACACTTCCTTCCATACTGCAGCAAAAATGGCCCCATTTATGACACTTTATGGATATCATCCACTATCAATCACATAATATTTAAGAGGAAATTCTACGGTTAGAGTAGTGGAATATCACATCAAGCGTCAATAAGAAGTTCTGCAACTCGTAAAGGATAACCTCACTCTGGCACAAAATCAAATGAAAAACCAGGAAAATCAACATCGCAGTGAAATAAGTTTTGCAGTAGGTGACTTGGTATTTTTACGGCTATAACCATACAAACAAATGTCCCTCAAGCATGCTAAGAAGGATAATAAATTATCACCCAAGTACTATGGTCCTTAAAAGGCGTTGTAAAAGATTGGTACTACAACATAGAAATTGGAGTTGCCTCCATATTCTCGAGTACACCTAGTTTTCCATGTTTCACGCTTAAAGAAAGTTATTTGTGACAAACTCCTAGTTCAAACAATATTTCCAAAACTTGATGAAGAAGGAAAAATCATATTGGATCCTGAATCAGTGACGTAAACAAGAA
Source organism: Pinus taeda (assembly GCA_000404065.3). NCBI lineage: Eukaryota > Viridiplantae > Streptophyta > Pinopsida > Pinales > Pinaceae > Pinus > Pinus taeda. The sequence continues at coordinate 98,907 of APFE030920068.1, read as the reverse complement.
CCTAACAACTATGGAATCGATCAATTTTAGAGTATCTCATTAATGTAGGTTTTAACCTCGTACATAAATTACCTGCATACAAATTCTAAAAACAAAAAATAAACAATGGAAAGAGCATAAAACATAAAACAAATATACACAAAGATTTTCCCCTGGATCCCAAAACGGGGCTACCAGATTGATTTTTCATTATGTTCCTTTCAATGTTACAATACATATATATACATTCCGAAGCATCCATAAACCTAATCCATTAACCCTGGATTAGAACATAACCGTAGTTCTCTTGACCAGATCTACAAAATACCATGGACAATAAACCACCATGCCCAAAACCATGTGCGAAATCCATGCACAAAACCATAGGTAGGTCCACCCACATATTATAGGGTTAGTCATGGAAAGAATATAACACAAGCCAACAATTAAGTGTGTTACACAATAGTTTGTCACACATCCTGCACTTCCCTGTGACATACCCCAAAGTGCCTGAAAATTCCTTGAGCTTCCCCTGAAGGAAATAGCTCTTAAACCCTAATTTGAGAATCATCGCTCTTATGAGACTAAAAACCACGATGGTCACCTGTTGTATTATACTCGACCCGAGATGGCATTGCTCTGTTTACTTGTATACCCGTGATGATCCCAAAAAGGAGATTTTCCCAAAGAGGATGAGAAGCTTCGTGATCTAGAAGCTTCCAGAGCAGCGAGCTAGAGGTTGTTTGACGTAGATGAGGTCGAGTTTTCCCAACTTGGCCTCTTGGTCTCATCCCTATGAGCTACCTCCTTGAAATGAGGTCCTACTCCTATCTTTGGAGAGATCCTAACTCCCTTTCCCAACCTATATATTCATCCTCTCCCATTCCCAAATGGCTGGTCTAGGGTTGGTCTATGTCTATTTTCACCCTTATGCTAAGATTGTGCCTATATGCTACTCATTTGGCTTGGAGAAGGAGTGCTTGGAGAGCTTAGCTTGGACTTGGATTTTCATTTCAAGGAGAGCCTATCCACATCAAGGCTTGGTTGTATGCTTACCTTTATTTTCTATCAATATACAACTATTGGTTCATTTTCCCTAAATGTGTATGTTTATGTATCGTTTAGCTTAACATTCCTTGATCAGTTAAGTAGGTTTCCTTCGAATATGCTATTTGTATTTGCATGCCTTGTTGTGTCTTTATCTCTTGTGTAGGTGCATAAACACTGAGAGCAACAGGAACGAGCCCATGGCGCAAGTGATTTAATGTCTTCAGCAAAGGAGATCGAGATAGCATCAGAATGAGATAGGCCATCTTCTTCATCTCTCTTTTCAATTGAACCTTAGGAAAGTGTCTAGTATATTGTCACTTTGGTTACTTGACCCACTCATTGGGCTAGAGGGATTGTCTCCGTCCGTAGAGAGGATTTACCTAGACAAAAAAATGGCAACTCCATTGAGGAAGCTATAACCCTTTCCATCCATTCCTTCAATTAGATCCTTTGACTAGTTAGACCAACCATCGATTTCCCAGGTTGTCTGCATCATTCTAGATTTATACCATCATTGGTTAATTCCTTAGAGTGTTAAGTCTGGATTGTTTCTTGAAATATTTTTAGTTTTTTCCCATATTCCTTGCCCATCGCGGGTTTAGCCTTAATAGTCGTGATGGCATCGCAGTTTTTACCTTTACAGTCGCGATGAATTTTAATCATCACTACTTTTTCTATACAAAGTAGTGATGATGACCCCGACCATCACGGGTTTTCCTATGCAAAGTAGCGATGATAACCCCATCATCACGGGTTTAGGTATATAAAGTGGCGATAATCCTTGAATGTGAGAATTTTTAAGGTTTCTTCCTTAGAATCCTGTGTGTCTTGGCCCCTAAGGTCTTTTCCCATCCTATATGCTTGTATTTGTTAGTGTTTTGATTGGTTTCCTTGATTAATTTGCAAAATTTGTCTCATTGGCTTTGAAGTGAAGTCTGATTGAGTTCTAGGGTTTCTAGTCAATTAGTCATCACTCGCTGCTTGTTGGTGTCATTGAGATGTTTGTTTTGCTAATTGATTGAGTGTTGTTTTATGTGGAATCATTGGAAACATCATTTTGCATTTGTTTTAGGTTGTATTCCAAAATCTACTTTTCATGTAAATGCATTAGATTAGTTGCATTGAAAAGTTATTTTTTGAGATTTATCATTGAAAATAGATCATGTTTTTCAGTGACTGAGAGCTAAAAAACTATATTAGGTGCATCAAATCATTCAAAACAGAAAGGAAAGCATAATTCATATAAGTGCATCTTTGTAAAGTAAAATCATTTTACTTTAAAAAAAGTTTAATTTAGGATAGTGAAAAGTGAAAATAATTTTTAGATTTTGGCATTGCATTTGGCAGACAAAAGTGAAAGAAATTTTCATTTTCATTGAGTTCATTGCATTTTCCTTTGCTCATTGCATTAGATTGCATTGATTGAATCAAAGTGAAAAGAAAAAAATCATTATTGCATCTTAGTGAAAGGAAAGAGATTTTCGTTTCTTATAGGATCACATCTTGGCATTGCATTTAGTGAAATGAAAGATTAGATTTCGTTTTCACATTTTGCATTGTGAAAGTTAGTAGAAGGCATTTTTGCATGATGAATTTTGTTTGATGCTTTTTTTTTATTGAAATCTATTCCCTTGATTAGTCTAGTTTTCATTGAAATGAAAAGTTTTCCTTTTCTCATATAGTGGCATCTTAGGTGTTAAGGTGACATCGTTTTGAGCCTTAAAACAAAAACATAATTGAAGATAAACTTTAAAATCTATCAATTAATCTAAGGAGCATTTGAAACATTAACACTTATACTTAGTGGTCTAGGCTAGAGACGTGTTCCAATGTCTATAAAACTCAGCAGCTGTCGTTTGCATACTCTTGCATTAGACAGCGCTAGCATAGACTTGTGGTCCCTATACCGTCGAGTATATAAAGGGAGACCCTCATAGGTTACAAACCTTTATTCATAGGAAGCCGAGTCTGCCGCCCTATAAACATGATACACCGAAAACAACATTCGGGGAGATTTCCTGCACGTACATCAATTCCTTAGTAAATTTATTTGCTAAGGTGTATATTGCAATTCACAGTTACCTGGTAATTCCTTTTTCCTAGAGTATCATGAGTAGTCATTTCGATCTTTTTTGACTCCGAAAAGATCATCGAGCACTTGTCCTTTCAAGCTTGCTAAACCAACGAAAGCGACTAGAGTCACTTTTTTGTCATTTTATCGACTCTTAAAACATGAAAAGACAAAGTTTTTTGTTTCAAATTCTAAAATTAATTGACTGCAAAACAACATCCTTCCTATGGAAATAATCCTTAGTTGATCTTAGGTTGATACTAATGGCAACATTTCTCGAGTCTACCAACCAAGGAAATCCCCCAGACGGGAATCCTAGTCCTTTTCCTTCTTTTGGAAATGTTGGTGCTCCCTATATGGCAACGTTGTCCCTTCCTGGATTGACCATTGGTCTGCCAATTTGGTTATTTTTGACCTCGGTGGTTCCGAGTGTCCAAACTACTTTTCAACCAAGTTATCCTCCAACTGAACAACATCAACCTCATGTTGATCCTAAAGTTGACCCCTCGACTTCTTCGCCTATTTCTTCACCCCATTCTTCCTCTTTGCTTGGTGAAAGTATGGATTCTAGTAACGAAAAAAGAAGAAGAAGAGGACGAAGAAGAAGAAGCAAAATAAGCAAGGGGGCAACCAAGCAGTCATTGCTATGGATGCAACTAATGTAGACAAATCTTCCAACCAACCTGAGAAAGTAAAATTCCCTTGCATGTTATGTAAGGGTGACCACCTTCTTCAGAATTGTCCTGGTATACCCAAGGTCTTAGAAGTGTGGTCTATAGGTTCACATCGACCTTTGTCATTAGCCTCTGGTGATCATGCTGGTGACAAAATCTCAACTAGTAACAGTAAATCTGATGGGAAAAAGGGAAAAGTCATATTTCCTTGTAGGTTGTGTGAAGGTAATCATCCCATTCACCTTTGTCCTCTTATGGATGAAGCTTCCAAAGAGTTGGAAAATCTTACAGCTTCTCAACCTCGTCTTCTGACTAGGTATCGGAAGCTTTCCCCTGATCCTTCACTACTTGATCCAGTGATTGATCAAAAGTCATCTTCGATCAACCCCACTCTCTCTGGAAGTGAGTCTAATGAGTTCATTCTCGACCAACCATTGGTTGAGAAACCAGTAGAATTGACTCCACTTTCAGCTAACCGTACCTTTTAGGTAGAGAGTGAACCCCATACTGCTCATGTTCTTCTAGTTTCGTGAGTTTCAAATGAACTGGAGCGAAATAATCCCATTCCCAAGGTTCATGAGAGTAATTATCTCGTTCCCATAGCACAAGAGGGTAGGTCTCACATTCCTGTGACACCCCCTCCGAGTAGTTTAGTCACTTTTTTCGATTAGAGTCGACTGGTGGGATATCGTCTTCCGTCTTATGTGCCTTTCCAGATTACAGTACAGGCTTACCATATGGTCATACCTAACGTAGTCATAGATGAGGGCACATCTGTTAGTATTCTATCCTCAACTACTTGGAAAGCTTCAGGTTCTCCTCAGCTTGTACATGTCACCCAGAATTTGTTAGCTTTTAATAGAGGAACCAGTCAACCGTTATGGATCCTTCCTAAGTTTCCTATTACTTTGGGAGGAAAGAATGTCTATATAGATGTGATGGTTGTCCCATGCCCTTTAGATTATAATCTACTCCTTGGTCGTGACTATGTTTATGTCATGCGAGCTCTTGTTTCTTCCCTCTTTTGAGTGATGTGTTTCCCGCATGAAGGAAGCATTGTGATCATTTATCGACTTACACATTGGTCCTGAATAAACTCCCACTCAACCATCATCCCTAAATGGTTCTTATGTGCAAGCGGTATCACCCTTGCCATAGGTTAATTATGTATCCACTTGTTCCATGCTCGCATCTACTGATGATCTAGTGGGTGATGTAGTGCATCATGTACTGGGGTCATTAGAGCCCGATTTTTCATTTGGATCCCTAGACATGTATCCCTTCTAGAGTGTTGTTCTCCAATATGTTGAGAACCTCTTGGAATCCATGGCCTCTTTTGGTTTGTAATCAAAGGACAATGGAGCAGAGTTCCTTGTCTTGTGTCAAGCTCCTTAAAAAATGAAAGAAGAGATATGGACCAGAATTCCTTGTCTTGTGTCAAGCTCCTTAAAAAATGAAACAAGAGATATGAAACAAGGTGTCTGGAGCAAAGTTCCCAGTCCTGTGTCAAGCTCCTTAAAAAATGAAACAAGGGATGGAGCATAGTGCCTTGTCTTGTGTCAAGCTCGTTAAAAAATGAAATAAGGGCCATCAGGATAGTTCTTTTACTATGTCAACCTCGTTAAAAAATGAAATAGGTCTCCATGAGCAGAGTTCTTTTACTTGTGTCAAGCTCGTTAAAAAATGAAACAAGGTGTCATGAGCATGGTTATTTTCCTGTGTCAAGCTCATTAAAAAATGAAACAAATCCCTTCCAATTCGAGTCTTTGATTAGATCTCATAAAATCCTAGTTGAGTCTTTCACTTGATCTCGTAAATGAACCTTCATTCCATCCACCTGTTAATAACCAATAGTCTACTTAGGTGAATGAAGTGAAGCTTGGTGGGAATGTTCCTCAAATTGAGTCATTATGCTAGGGGCATGCAAACTTATCTCAAGCATAGTTTATCTTTGTTTCAAGCTTGTGTAAAATTGAAAGCAAATCCAAGCATAGTTTTTTCTCATGTTTCAAGATTGCGATGAATGAAACCATCCTCAAGTATCCTTAAGCATAGTTTCTCAAGTTTTGAGCTTGTGTAAAAATGAAACCAATCCCACTTTACATCTCATGATTGTCGTTTTTATCAGCCGATTTTTGCTAGATGAGCCATGGTTTTTTCATTCCATCATCACCACCTCTTTGGCCGATCGTATTCTTTCACTTGATTGTTTTACCCTTGCCTGAGGAACATCTGCAATGAGTGGTCTTATTAGCCAGCCTCTTTACCATTACACGTTTTGAGCAATTCCATCGTTACCGAAACCAATTGCTATCCTTTTATACCACATGTTCTTCCAGGAAGAGTGATCTTTAAGCTCTTTTCTAAATCTTGAAATATGAAAAGTTTGCTGAGTACTTGTCATTTCGAGCTCGTTAAAGTAAATGAATTAATGTCGTCTCAGTATACGTTTACCCCTTTGTTTCGGGCTGGGATTGACTATTTACGAAAAAGGTATACCTTGGTCGATATGGTGAAGAGGTTGTCTCGAATATTGTTTTCTACCTTTTCAGGTTCGAGGGACAAATTACGAAAAGGGGCATGATAGAGTTTTATTTTTCACCTCTTTTTCAAACTCTCTAAATATGAAAAAGATGCCGAGTTATTCTTCTTTTGGACTCGTAAAAATTAAATGGCGAAAGACTTGTCACCATAACGAGACTGAGTTTCTCCTTCTTAGGGCTCGTAAAAATTACTAGGATGGATTCATCTGAAGGGTGAACTTATATGAAAATCATATCATATCCTATTCAAAGCTTGTGTAAAAATAAAGAGCTATTTACTAGAAATAATGGGGAAAAATTCAAAGTGAAACATCTCTTGTATAGGCAGCATGTCTCTCTTGAAAATGACACTCATCTGTTTCTCATGTCCGGTTTGGGACATCTTCACTTAGTCACTTGTCCTTCCGGGTATGGGTTATACATTTTTCCTCTCATTTGATTATTCCACTTCCTCATTATGACCCTTGGTCCTATGCTGAGTCAAATGTTGCCACACTTCGGAGTCATGTTGCCAATATGTTCAAGAGAAGCCCTATTTGCAGTCTATTACCTATACATTGTCTAACCCATTGTTACAGTCTTGGATCTTATTTAGTTCATTCCACTTTATTCCTTATTTCGTGTCCATGATGGGGGACTCGCTATGACCCTCCTTCGACGGGTTACTTCCTATCGACTTCAGCTCATTATCTGGGAAGATGACTTAGAAACTCCCTTTTAGTACCTTAGAGCTTGCATGCCTTAATGGAAAGTTCTTCACATCCAACGTCATATTTCCATCATTGGCCTTTGATTGGATGATTCCACAAGCGTTCGACTTCAACTTCATTATCACATTCACGGGTTGTACTATTGTACCTTGAGAGCCATTATCATCATTGGTGGTTTCTCTCATACCTATTAATGACCCACATCATTGGCTGGTAATCAGGCGGTTTTCTAGCATGTTCGACTTCAACACGTTCATTCACATGTTAGAATTCATACTTTGATTGGGTTGTGATGGAGTGAAAGTCCCTAAGTCTTGTCTAATATGTCTCAGGCTGCATGGAGTTATGTGTTATTCATGATTGTACACATGTTTCTGCTATATAGATGGTTGTGACCATATCGTGGGACTTTACATTTATGATGATCCTTCTATATCGGATGGTTGCATCCATGCCTTAGATCTTAGATTTACAGATGATCCTTCTATATTGGATGACTGCACCCATACCATGGATCCTTTCATATAGTCCTTATTATCCGAATGGCTGCGTCCATACCATGGATTTGTGTTTTGATGTCAGATATGTATATGTATATGCGTCCTTAATTTGCAAGTCTCATGATAGTGTTTGTACTCGTCCTTACAAAATCTCATAAAGCATCTTAGCCATCACTCCTTGTTCTACCTTGATGCTTTAGGGGGTATCTGTTACACAATATTTTGTCACACCTCCTGCACCTCCCTGTGACATACCCCGAAGTGCCTGAAACATGACCATTATGTAGTGTACTCATTCATATATGTAGCTCAGATCCTCCCTAAGACATTTATTAGAAAATTCCTTGAGTTTCCCCTGAAGGAAATAACTTTTAAACCCTAATTTGAGAATCATCGCTCTTATGAGACTAAAAACCACGAAGGTTGCCTGTTGTATTATACTCGACCCGCAATGGCATTGCTCTGTTTACTTGTATACCTGCGATGATCCCAACAGGAAATTTTCCCAAAGACGATGAGAAGCTTCGTGATCTAGAAGCTTCGAGTGCGGCGAGCTGGAGGTTGTTCGACATAGATGAGGTCGAGTTTTCCCAACTTGGCCTCTTGGTCTTATCCCTATGAGCTACCTCCTTGAGATGAGGGCCTACTCCTATCTTTGGAGAGATCCTAACTCACTTTCCCAAACTATATATTCATCCTCTCCCATTCCCAAATGGTTGGTCTAGGGTTGGTCTATGTCTATTTACACTCTTATGCTAAGATTGTGCCTATATGCTACTCATTTGGCTTGGAGAGATTAGCTTGGACTTGGATATTCATTTCAAGGAGAGCCTATCAACATCAAGGCTTGGTTGTATGCTTCCCTTTATTTTTTATTAATATACAACCACTGGTTCATTTTCCCTAAATGTGTATGTTCATGTATCATTTAGCTTAACATTCCTTGATCAGTTAAGTAGGTTTCTTTTGAATATGCTATTTGTATTTGCATGTCTTGTTGTGTCTTGATCTCTTGTGCAGGTGCATAAACGCTAAGAGTAGCATGAACGAGCTCATGACACAAGTGATTCAAGGTCTTCAACAAAGGATATTGAGATAACATTAGAACGAGGCAGGCCATCTTCTTCGTCTCTCTTTTCAATTGCAACTTAGGAAAGTGTCTAGTAGATTGTAACTTCGGTTGCTAGACCCACTCATTGGGCTAAATGGATCATCTCTATCCATAGAGAGGATTTACCTAGACAACAAAGTGGAAGAACTTACCCGTTGAAGATTCCGCATGAGAGTATGATAATTTTATACAAAAGCATCTAGAACTACTCAAGCATTGAGGACAACTCTTTTTTGAAGGAGAGGGGCATGTTAGGTCCCTATAATACTAGTGTAGACTCCTTATTGTTATTGTTAGTGTAGCCCCTTATTGTTATTATTGTGCCCCATAGAAGCCCATTATTGTTATTGTTGTGCCCTTACATTATTATTTTTATGTAGGCTATGATTATATTGTGACCCCTTAGACTCCTATATATACCAAGGAGGTCTTGTCATTTGTATTGTCCAAGAATTGTTCATTTATGTGATGTAAAGGAGGTTGACCCCTCGAAGAGGCTAATTTTCAAGTAGTTGATCTATATTTTCTTCTATTCTGTGATCTGGTTGCATAACATGTGCCTAGTCAAAGCAATATTGAGTTTAGTAAGGATGTGAATTTCGATGAAGATGTTTCCCTTGGAAAAGTAAGGGATATTCCTCCTCCTCCTCCTCCTGTTGAGAATAAGGATGATGACATGGACCTACTAGAAGATCCTTCTATGTCTGAACCTGAGACAAATGTTGTTGATGATCCCATGGAGCCCATGAACCCCTTGGATCCTCTGTCATGTGACTCCCCTGCTAGGAAGACACTATTATGGCTTCATGATACTTTATAAGATGTTGAAAGACATGTCGTTGCCAGAGGAACCTTTAGAGAAAGTAAGAATCCATGTTGATATCAAGGTTATGTTGTGGCTTTGAGCACCATCACACAGGCTGAGCCTCCAACCTTTGAAGAATAAGTGAAAGAGAAGGTTTGGAAAGATGCTATGGTTTAAGTATATGAGTCTATTATGAAGAATGATGTATGGGAAGTAGTTTCGTGACCTCAGTGGGAAGTCTATTATGACTTCCTATACACAATCAAGCATGGAGAAGATGGAAGCATCAAGAAATGCAAGGCAAGGTTCATGGCTAGAGGTTTCTCCCAGAAAGAGGGAGAATATTATGATGACATATTTGCACCGATTTCCCGCTATACTACCATTGTGGCTCTAACTGCTAGTTAAGGATGGACTCTTCACCAAATGGATGTGAAGACTACATTTCTTCATGGGATACTCCAAGAAGAAGTATATGTTGAGCAACCATAGGGATTTGAAGTACATGATAGGAAGACTCATGTGTGCAGGCTAAAGAAGGATCTCTATGGATTGAAGCAAGCTCCCAAACCTTGGTATTCCTGTATTGATAGCTACCTGATGAAGCTTGAATTCACGAGAAACAATATTGACCCAAACCTCTACTTCAAATTTGTCCAAGGTATGCCTTTTATTTTTGTTTTATATGTTGATGATCTATTCTAGACAGGTGGAGAGCCTTTGATTCTTGAGTGTAAGAGGGAGTTGGCCTCTAAATTTGAGATGAAGGACCTTGGATTGATGCACTAATTCCTAGGCTTAGAGGTGTGGTAAAAGCCTAGTGATTTTTTCCTTTTCATAAGGAAAATATGTTGTGAAATTGATAGAAATATTTGGTATGGTATAATGCAAGTCCATGGCCACACCGACAGATAAACTTTAATAAATTATGTGGATAAGCTGTCGAACCCAACCTGGTGAATCCCTCTAAGTATCGATAGTTGATTGGGGCACTGATGTTCCTTGTAAACACCCGAACATACATATGTTTTACAGTTAACACTTTGATTCAATTTATGATGGAACCTCTACATGCACACTACGACGTTGCCTCAACATGTGCTGAGATATTTACATGGGAGGATTAATCTTGGTCTGAGATATACTATCGGAGATGTGAGACTTCATGGTTACACTGATGTTGACTGGGCCAAAAATGTTATTGACATGAAGAGGATATCAAGATGCTACTTCAGTTTGGGTTCTACCATGGTATCTTGGATGAGTAGGAAGAAGAAGTCTGTTACTTTAAGCATGACCGAGGCATAATAAATTTCTACCAGCATGGATATATGTGAGGCAACATGTTTGAGAAATCTCTTTGGAGAACTATTTGAGTAGGTTTTAGATACGATAGTGATATACCATGGCAACAAGAGTGGGTTACGATTGGCAAAGAATCCCGTGTCCAAGAATATTGAGATTATATATCATTACATTCGAGATATGGTGCAAACAGGAGCAGTGAGACTCCATCACATTTCGATAGATGAGAAAATAACAAATATTCTTACAAAGGCTTTACTAAAAGGGAAGTTCTTGGTCTTCAAAGAGAAACATGGATTGATGGATGTGACCCTCTTGTGTAAGGGTCTTCGCTGATCGAGAACACTGAGCTACGCTCTTCCCCCTATCCGAGCTCCCAAGGTGAGGAATTGAGCCATCAGAGCTCTTGGGGTTGAGGGATCTCTGGACAATAGGATGTGCTATCCTTGTCATTTGTGGCAGGTTGGGTTATCCTTCCTATTGTTATTGTAGGGTGTATGTGATCCCTGTAATTTATGACAAGTTGGGCTATCCCCCCCTACCATTTGTTTGAGGCTTGACATAGTATACCCCAGTATGCATCCTCCCACAAAGTGGGCCTGTTGGCATTGCCACCCATCTGGCCACTAGGTGAGGAGAGAATTGGGAGTGTGTGATCCTTACCTCTGGTAATTTTGGTATCCTCCCAAAGTGATAGGATACAAGTGTTCTACCACTTGATTCTTGAGGGTCAAGGTGGGAAGATCAACACTAAATAGGATGTGTGATCCTTTTCCTTTATGAAGAGTTGGGCTATCCTGCCTATTGTACTTGGATATAGTGTGGTAGCTGAAGCTCCATTATGATGATGATTCTTTTTCTTTATATTCGAGAGTGTTCAATAGATGAGCAAAGATGGGATGACTTGATGATGATGACGAGACATTTGAGATGGGACTTATGTTGTAGTCGAAAATTTCTTCATAGTTAAGAGGAAGTTTTAAGTTGGCAGCTCAGGGATACATTCCCTCCATTGGAGAGTCTTCCTCATCTAAAGAAGCCCCTAATAGCCCATGGAAGAATTTGCTTTTTTCAAGGAAAAATATATATTTTAAAGGTAAAACCTACATGTGCACAAAATTACAAGTTGACCTAAGCAAGCTAATTCGACCCCTTAAGTCACATATAAATATACCATCCGTCACATCAATTTGGAGCATCATCATCACATATCACATCTTCTCTCTTGGTTGGATTGGTTTGTAATGGTATGAAATAAGGAGGTTCGAGATCACACATGCAAAATGAAGGAGGATAATTATATTTTGTGCATTGACTCTCTAAATGGGATAGTTTGACCAACCTTTGACTTGAGTTGATTTGGAACATTTTGACTTGAAATTTTAGAATTTGTCTCTCTTTTTGAAGGCTGAATTCATTGGGCAGAAGGATGATTTTTTCTAATTAGTTTGACCATATTTGACCACAGTCCTACACCTAGGGCTTCCACTGGTCAAAGGTTGACTTTAAATGAATTTGTATGTGCAAAATTTTGACTATTTTGACTGGACTTTGACTAGCAAGGAAGGCCACATTTAATGGAAAGTTGATTGAACCTTTTGGAGCAACTTTGACCATTGACTTTTGGACTAATTAGTGATCTTTGACTATTGTTGTCTTTGACCAGAATTGCAAACTTTGACTTTGGATCAGATTTGATTTTTGGGCTCATCTTGATTGGATATTGGTTAGTTGTTTTTGGATGTCAAAGATTTGAATTTGACTCCTTGTTGATTAATTGGAACGTTGTATCTGTTTGCTTAACATTTGATGACAATATAATAAAAGAAGAATTTGAAAAGGGTTTTCCCCCTTATGGGGCTTTTCCCTGGCCTTTGACCAGATCTTGTGTCTCTCTTGTTATTGTTCTTAGTTGTCTTCTATTTTGCATTTGGATTATTTTTCTATCTACAATTGCTTATTGTCACTGAAAGACTAAAATTATTGGGTAAAGTGATTACTAATTGAAGAATAAATGTTGTAATTGATTTTGCTAAGCCTAAAACTCTACAAAATTAACGACCTTAATATGCTTGATCTCAAAATCAAACTCACTGATTAGAGCTAACCATACGGTTTATATTGCATTTATTTTGGGTTGATCAAACAAGTATCTCAACCCTTTATGATATGACATCAACACAAACTTTCTTCCAAGCAATTAGTGTCTCCACATATTAAGGACTTGAACAAATGTTGCCATCTCCAAGTGATGAGTGACATAGTTTTTCTCATGCTCATTTAATTCCTTGACTCATAATAGATCACATTTCCTTTTTTGCATCAGGACCCCACCTAGTCCTTATTTGTAACCTTCTGTGTAGACCAAGAAGGCCCTTTTGGGGTTTTCTATCCTCAAAACATGGCCCAAAGAATACAGGAATGGAAATTCAATAAACTTCAACACACCTCAAAGAATGAAATTAAAATATGCATACTTTGCATAAATTAATTCGGTCGATTCTATATATTTTGAAATTAAATAAAACACACAACTTAGAATAAATAAACACAGTGCAAGACCTTGCCTTAAGCGGTTCCAAGTCGAGGTTTTTCCTATGCCTAGGAACTCACAAATTCACCAATGCAACTTCAATGACAAAGACAATGCATCCACAGGAAGGATTTTATATTAAAAGCAAACAAAATTACAATATAGTTCGTGTGCTCCCTCATTTGTTTAAGAGTACATATATTTATATGATGGAGGGAAATCTAAGTCTTAATATATTGTTTGCAATTAGGGTCACTTTAACCATAAAAATTTATAACATGATACATTGTTTGTCTAAATAAGGAGTAGAAGTAACAAAGAAATACTGTGAGTAATAACTCAATTGGTCCTCTTGGTTGTAACGACTATTACGTGTCTAGGCATCTCATAAATATTCAATTATTAGAGAATAAAATGCCTTTCTTAGTGTTGACGGTGCTGGACCTGCCAACATGTCAAGGGATCTCCCCGGTAAGAAGTACCAACTAAACCTTAGATTGTTTGGTGTAGGAGTCCTAATAGTGGGTTGTGTAGTATCGCCTTGACCGCGATTGCGTGCAGAGGCAAGTAAGATGTCCTTGTTGGTAGCAAGGGTTTGACTTATGCAACAAGTCAAGGAAGGTGCATGAGCGGTTCTAACACATGGAGGGTGAGGTGAGTGCACCCCTTGGAAACCTGTGAAAGCATGAAGTTAAGAAGGGAACACATGAGCAAAGATGCATCACAACATGGAAGGCAATTGAGCTAGCAATCCAAAGTCATAGTTAAACCAACAACACATTTCAGTAAGATTCATACATATACAGAAAATAGTTACACATGCATGCGTAAGAAAACATATACATATATCATTTAGAGTTAACAAGATAGCTGAAATACAATATGACATATGCATGAAACATGCTGGATCTGTTATATTAAGAAGTGTAAGTTCTAGTCATACAGTACAACCACGACCAACCACTAGTTCTGACAACAGAACGTTACAGTCAGTGTCGCCTTCTCCTCCAAAGAGATATACTAGCTCTGCACAATGGAGAAGCCAAGGCTTGCTACAATACTGTCCAAGCTCTCTCTAAGATACTCCTATCAAAAGCTTGGTTGACCACAAGCCTATACAATGAGTTATGAGGGACTATATATAGCAAAGGGTGGGTTGGCCCTTGACATTCCCCTTGTGATTGTTCACCTACCCTCATGACTCTTCAACTAGCCTATGATTGTTACATTCAACTATTGACACTTGAACTTCCACTTGACAAGATGTTACATACAATCTGCACATGTACCCATGTGAGAGAAAATAGGATTGAGCAAGCCATGCAAGACATCACTAACACTGGGACTGTTGTGGTAAGACCAACTCTTCAACATCCTTGCAATGATCGACGGTGGCGAATTGATGCCAAGCTTGGTCTTCCGTGATGGTGCTCGTGCGCTCAATGGTGACATCCTACTGAAAGTGAACTCTTGCCTCCCTTGCATCTAGGTACATTGATATGGCCCCCCTATCCAACTCGTTTGATAGCATGCACATCATCATCTTGAGTGTGGCTGGACCAAAAACATACTGATGCATAGTGTCTGTGCTGATCTCCAAGTGTGCGGTGGTGACCATGCACATCAACTTGTCTAAGTACATGTTCAGCTCCAGTGGAACTTGCCTCTTGTCTTCGCCTTGGTGAGTGTGCCATATGGGTGGGATCCAATGTGTGTGCACAATGACATACATGCTACTGAATTCCCTTGCATGCAATCAACAACACTGCTCACCTTGTCTGCATCGTGCCAACTGTTGGGATGGATCTATAACTTGTGTAGGTGCAGTTTCATACGTCTGTGAATGTTGCGCCCCCTGCTATACCTATTCATGCTGCAACTAATTCTCTCATCTATGCAACTCTTGTTCTTCCTCGGGTTGTCACTTAAGCACATGAAACTCCTTCTCTGTTTCTCTCTCTGCCTTTGTGCGATCTTCGTGTCGCACTGTCACCTCATAGCTTCAATCTCCAAAGCTGCTTTCGTCATGGGTGGATTTGCTTTGAATTCGCAGCTCTGCTCTACCTCTCTATTTTCAACAACCTTCCTCTTGCATTTGCTGAGTGCAGGTGTGCTCCCTTTTGTTGCTGCTAATGGTGTTGCTCGCTGTGATGTCATTACCATTCACCTTGATATCCTTGTCCATGAATAAATTGATGCCTTCGTGGATAGGCAAGTTCATAAACACTTGATTGAATGCATCCCCAGCTGTGCTCTGAATGGTGTCTTCGACTTTTCTCTTCTGGAAACCATTGTACCTGTGTCGCTGAGAGGTAGACGAACACCTACGATACTTGGAGACATAGCGACACTCACGGCAAGCAATCTGTGATTTGAAAACCAAAACAAACTGAAGGACTGACATGCAACATACTTGCATGACTGATCGTGAAGGTTGCGCAATTTTCGTTGGGAGGTTGGGAGACTGACCGCCAAAATTGCGCAAGGCATAGTCCAGGCTATCAGGAGGCTATCTGACTACTGGAACTGCGCAATGCACAGTCCAGCCTGGCTTGCTGAGGACTAAAAATGCACAATGCATAGTCCAGCCTATCCTGCTCAGGACTGAAATTGCGTAATGCGCAATTTCAGTCAGTTGTGATATGCAACCAACAAACTACATTGCGCAGTCTCTGGGCCAGCAGGACACTGCCTCCAGAATTGTGCAATGCAAGCTTGGAGGTCAATGGTGGGCTAGACTTGTGCAATTTCTAGAGGGAAGGAAGAGACTTCGCTTCCGGGAATGCGCAACGCCAGCGAGGCAAGGTACAGTCCGGGCCAAGGCAGCCCAGACTCGCCGACGAGCGACTGAAAACATGAGAAGTATGATGCATGGTGAATCTGAGTGTAAACAAGAGTGAACGATCATGCATGCAAACAATGAGTGCAGGATTCAGAAATGGGAAAACATGCATGTGTGTGAAGTGAGTCGCTGCAACGACGATCGTTGGTGCAAAAACAATGTCATTCATGTGACAACAGCGAGATGTGAACAAAAACTAAAATGGTGCTTCTGTAAGCTAACATACATCAAAATGACAATAAGCGCTCATTGAAATCAAGCATACAACACTCACGCAAAGTGAAACACAAAAATTGACAAAAATGCAACGCAAGACACGAAAAGCGGGCTTACCCCAAAAAAGCTAAGCTGAATGTGCTGACGACTCCTAAATGCAATATGGGATGTCAGAGCTGCAAGGTTGATTTGAGGAATGAGCTTTGTAGCATCCAGTTGATGAGTTTTGATAAGATCGAGGTTATGCCGTGCACTCCACAAATATAGGAAAGGCGACACTTGGCGGGAGGTTTCTGAAATGATCCTTGCATGTAAATCTAGGGATGCCTTTGCATGCTGCCTTGGGAAAAGTATTCGAGCATGCAAATTAGTTTTGCTCGGTCCCGGAGGGAACCTGTGAACTTGAAGGCACATGCATTGGTCTATGAGCCTAGGATGGAAATCTACGTTGTTCCTGGGCTAAGTAGAGCTAGCTGTCCCAGAGGGATTGTGTAATCTTTGGGAGGAACAAGTGACTGTCTCCCAGTATTGCACAAATGATCCTTGCATGTAGATTCCTAAATCTAGGGATGCCTTTGCATGCTGACTCGGGAAAAGTATTCGAGCATGCAAATCAGTTTTTCTCAGTCCCGGAGGGAACCTGTGAACCTGAAGGCACATGCATTGGTCTACGAGCCTAGGATGGAAATCTACATTGTTCCTGGGCTAAGCAAAGCTAGCTGTCCCAGAGGGATTGTGAAATCTTTAGGAGGAACAAGTGACTGTCTCCCAGTATTGCGCAAATGATCCTTGCATGTAGATCCCTAAATATAGGGATGCCTTTGCATGCTTCCTTGGGAAAAGTATTCAAGCATGCAAATCAGTTTTGCTTGGTCTCGGAGGGAACCTGTGAACTTGAAGGCACATGCATTGGTCTACGAGCCTAGGATGGAAATATGTGTTGTTCCTGGGCTAAGTAGAGCTAGTTTTCCCAGAGGGATTGTGCAATATTTGGGAGGAACAAGTGACTGTCTCCCAGGATTGCGCAATTTTTGGCTGAGTAGCTGTCGCGGGTCAAATTGTGCAATTTTCTCAAGGAAGCCTGTCTAATTGCATTGCGTAATTTCTGAGCCCAGTAGGCTGCCTGACTGATTTGCACAATTTATGCTAGCTATTGGGGAGGCTGTCCCAAAGGGATTGCACAATTTCTGGGAGCAGTAGGTGATTGCTGCCCATAATTGCACAATTTCTAGGTTGAGAAGTTGTCCTGGGATGAATTGCACAATTTTTGAGAGGAAGACTGTTAGGAAGAATTGTGTAATTCTAGAGCCCAACTGGGTTTGTGCAATTTCTGGAGGGAAGGATGGTTCCCCTCCAAAATTGTGCAATTCCCAGAGGGAGCTGCTTAACTAGCAATTGACACTAAGTCTGGAAAGAAGCGTATGAAGTAGATGGAACAAACCTGCATGCACAAATTGGCAAGAATCAATTAAAAAATTAAAGCCTATGTGTTTGACTGTGCAAGACATGCTGTTGAGGATGACCAGTAGGGAGGCTCCAAAACAAAGCTAGGGAAAATTTTTGGAGGGTGGTTGTAGCTGCTACAACGCTTTGCGACACACTGGAAGAATTCCAGCTCTCCGAATGGACCTTGTTCGTGAAAAGAAATTCTAACACCTCCGAAAGTATTGTTCAATTCTCTATTTGTCTTGGTTTCCACACTTTATTGATTGTAAGATGTAGCATCTGCCAAGCTCTTGGTTGTTCGACACAAATTACAAGCCAAGCCAACACATTTGTTTTGATTGGGAATTAGGGGTATATTGGTGCAGAAGTCATATGATTGTTAGAGTTTTAGTTTCATCTCTGGTGTTGCTCCACTGCCAACAGGCCTGGACAGTACCCCGACACAGTCACACAGGAGCACAAGCATCACTCCTGTGCTAGCAAGCCTAGTTAGTACCTCGACGGAGTTACTTGCATCACCACTCTGCGCATGAATTCTTTCTCTTATTTTGCCTTGTTCGTTTTCATATTTTCAATTTTTTTTCATTTTTCATAACTGTGCATAACACTTATTCATTTTAGAGGCGGAAGAGGGATCCCGACTTATTGAGAGCAAAAGAGGTTGTTCCTTTAAAGAAGTAATTTGTATATATCTCTGACATGCTTGTTAAGGTTTTCCCCCTCACCTTACTCTACTTGACTGAGCTAACAAGGATTAACCCAAAAAAACAGCCGACTAGAGTAGGTGATACTAGTTTGCGCGCAAGCGTTATGTTTTCACCAAGCTTCACTTCGAAGAGTACGCATTTTCCATTGATGTATCATGGACTGAAGAAAACAAGTTCTTACGTAAGAGGTAGGATGATAGCTAACCGAGTATTGATAGTTGTACAAGTCCTCTTGTACTTCACCCAGCTTGTTTCAAGAGTCACACATAGTCCATGCGAAACTAACATATGGACATAACAAGAAAACAAACCAAAAAAAAAAGCAAGAAGCAGAAGCAAATTCATATGCAAAGCGAGTAAGCAAACAAGCAAGAACGCAAACAAACACACAAAAAAAGAAGAAAGCATGCATGCAAGCAAACAACGCAAAAGCAAACACTACTCCTACTCCTAAGCTAATAGTGCATGGGTCGTCTCACATGAAGTGATACTTACAATGCAACCATTGATGCATTGGTCGACCCATGTTGGTGAAGGCATGGTTTTCAAACATCACAGTTGTGCAAACCAACAAGCATGAAATATATAACGATGAAGACGGACACACTCCGAGCTTACAAGCGTCCATAGAACAAAAATGAGTGAAAGCGCATGACATGCACTCTGTGGACTTGCCATGGTGCTGTGCTACACTGCGTGCAGATGTTGAGTGTATGCATTCTCTTGACTGTGACATGCAAGTAAACGTGAGAAAGGTAGACCACTTACATTGTGCAAGTGTGCTTTCTATGTAACATTCCTCCAATGTATGAGCGATGGGATTGTGTATTTCGAGTGGAGGAAGTGAATTATAAGTGTTTGATTGAACTTGAATGCAAATTAGAGAGTGATGAGGAGCCTTGCATGTTTCAACAATTTTGTGATTAGAAGGGAAACCAACCTCAGGATAGTGGGGGTTTGACATAACCATCATCTCGAGCTGAAGTGCCTCGATAATCTGCGAGGTTTCGACTTCGTCAACAGATAAATCATTGTAGACCAATGTCTTATACAGATTAACAATGAGTAAATGAACATCATGATTGGATGAAGAAGTAGAGAGATCACGATAACCAAGATCAGAAAATAAAGGATGTTCGTCGACCTCCTCATAATTTGATGAATCGTGCAGAGGGGTAGATGAGAAGCAAGGATGTTCACCCTCTGTGTTTTCGGAAATTACAGATAACAAATTGGATGGATTTTCGGAGGACGACGTGTCCTCTCTGCAATGTAATGATAGACTGACATCCGACATGTCCTGTGAACGATCGGAAATAGAAACATCCAAAAATGAGTTTTCAAAAGGGAAATCAGTAGTGGCAGAATCACAAGGGATGTCAAGATAAAGAGGATGAGGTGCGACTGGAAGGGAGTCATCCTTCACTGCGATTTCTTCTTTAGATTCTTGCACATACTCACCATGAATGATGGCGCAAGTTGGTTGCATAACACCAACTCCGTTAACAACTTGATCCTTGTTCACAACAAGTGAGGAGTCCGGAATGGAAGAACACAAGACAATATAATTTGGAGGATCAACAGAACGCGGGGATGGTGGTTGAGGGAATGAAGCCACGTGACAACCAATAGGTTTGCAAGACAAATTTGCGCAGATATCATGAGTAGGTGGGGTGGGAGGATGTGATAGTTCAACATATGTTTGTGCATAATCTCCCACATCACTCTGCAGTGGTGGAGCTATCTGATGAGGTGAAGGCAGACAATCACTTGTGACTGTAACTTTTCCTACCTGTGATTGCGCAGCTCCATCACCGAAGTGTGTTAAGTGGGATCTGAATGATTTCAAGAATTGTGGATTTTCGGATATGTAATGAAGATACTCAAATCTTCCATCGATAAATTCCCAATCAATTTCATCTTTAGGAAATTAGTATGCAAGATTACAAAATCGTGTGTGAAACTGTTCAATTGATTCATCGGGTGCTTTTCGTAATTTCATAATTTCTTTATCGAGTGCTTTTATGGTTAAAGTGATTAAAAGCTCGGTCTATCTCTGCGGCTAGATGAGAAAGAGAATGAATAGATTTTTCAGGCAGAGTGGCACATTAGTGCAATGGGTGCCCTCGAAGCGTGTAGATGAAAAATGTGCAGGTCATGTATTTTTCAAAGATTCCATGTTTTTTGCATGAGCATATAACACTAACCGCATGCCTAACCAAGGCTACATAGCCTCCACCATCATATGTTTTATGTGATAAGTTATCTGAGAGCTCTTCCAATATTTCGAAGTCGTTTCCATAAGACATACACTCTGGAAGAGAAACTCTGTAGTTAGTCATGATAGATATGCAGAGATTCAAAATAGATTGTGAGGGATCAATTTTTCATCTAGCCCTCCTTCTAGCGCCAAAGTGTTAACAGTGCTGGACCCACCAACATGTCAGGGGATCTCCCTGGTAAGAAGTCCTAACTAGACCTCAGATCATTTGGTGTAGGAGTCCTAGCAATGGGTCGTGCATTATTGCCTTGACCGCAATTACACGCAGAGACAAGTAAGATGTCCTGTTGGGTCCCTATAATACTAGTGATTACCCCATTACTATTGTAGTTATACCCCTTATTAATATTTTTGTGCCCCTATTTCCCCCATATTGTTATTACTGTGCCCCATAG
>APFE030920068.1:50250-64618 GCA_000404065.3 Pinus taeda | reverse complement strand
ATGACTGAAAGATAAACTTCTTAAAACATTCAACTCAGTAAAATATTAGTGTAATGGCCAATATAAAATTAAAGCACAAGATTATCACTTCAATGTCACTTAGCTCAAATGAAATTAGCACATTTATCATTCACAATTAAATGACGAGAAAATAGAAATTTAAATGTTAATAATTCCTTACAACTATCTGCTTGACCAAATAAGTGAGACAAATTTCTTTAGGCAGTGAGCTTATATGTGTGTGATAGCAAGTTATATAACCCAAAGAAGAACCAACAATTATTTTGATGATGCAATAAATTCACCAATGAAAACTTACTTGAAATTTTAGAAATTATGTCGAGAACAAGAGTAAATTTTCTTATGACGGCAGTGAAATTAAAAAGTTTGTAAGAGAAACAAGTAAACTTATGAGAGTTTAGAGTGAAATACCTCTGTACCCAATGCCTTTAGCAAGATTAAAAAATATTCAGTCTTTTCAGAAGCGACTTGAAATGCAAATGAAATTACAATTATATCACTGCTAAGTTCAGACTTCATAAATTATTTTTTATGACATCCGTTAAGAATTTAAATAAGAGTTTATTGGAGTAGCAAGCAAACTTATGACAGCAAAGAGAATGCATACTGCAATGAAATATATCAGATCTATGAAAATTCTTATGACAGTTAGCTTCAAAATGATGTTACAACTTACAACACCTAAATTTCCGAGTTTAATATTCAGGACAGCAGTGAACTAAAGACACTTATTTTAGTGCAAAAATATGTCAAACAACCCCCAATCATTGAGCTAACAGCAGTGATATTTCCACAGATATTATTTAGGACAACAGTAAATCATTTTATGACAACAGTTAAGATTTAATATCAATCAGCATCCAGTATCTTAAAGTTTTAAACAACTGTGAATTCACTATCCAAAATAAAGTGCAATTCAATGTTATAACCAAACATTAGACAAGGAAAAGACAGTCACTTGAAATTGTAATTTTCATGCCAGAGATTATCTTACCAATTTGTTTATTCACCGTTTTAAATTTATTAGCTCAATGCATTGGACAGTGAAAGAAATAGAGGTTAGAAAATGAAACCTGAGGCACTAGGCCTTGAAGCTTTTTATCCAAAATCTTCTAGCAATGAATGAATATGAAAATCACCAATATCTACCCATGGTTCTCTTCAACTTCAATTCAGACCTGAATGACAAAAACCCTCATCCAAACTTAGATTTTTTTTCGTTGTTGCAATTTTGTATGTCAGAAATTCATGAAACCCCAGATCTGAAATTTCACTGAATGATCCTTGAATTATTTGGCCCTACAATAAAAAATGAGACTAGATCATGCCCTCCAGGTCTTAGATCTATCTTAAAAGCCAAAACTTTCCTCAAATAATATCAGATTTGAAGCCTTTAATGAAAGATTTTATCGTTTTTTCCCTGCAAACAAAAGTTTGAGGCTAGATCTTGCCTTCTAGGGTCTAGATCTAGCTTCAAATCAAATTCTTCTTTCAGATCTACACTTGCAAAACAAAAACTAAAAATACCCAAATTCCAAATATACAAAAATGAATAAAAACCCCCAAAACCCAAGTTAGAAAAACTTTAGATTAATACAAAATATTTACAGATCTATGCACAAAAGTTGCAGATCTATCATATCTGAGGAGTATGAGTCCAACTCCGCTCTTAGATTTGAAGATCTAAGGTTCTTACTAGCCAGATCTATCAAATTTTCCACAAAATATTTAAAAGATTTTGTTTTTTTAGAGAGGTATTAGCCAAAAAATGTTGGAATTTCTAAGTTTAACCCATTAGAAATTCTTCCTGTACTATCTGGTTTATTTCTTCCTACTTGTTCAATTACTTAACAAGTTATTTACCATGTAAATACTGACAATAAACACAAGTACAATATCAACCTCTACAGATCATCAACTGAAAGAAAATAAGCACACAAGTGACACCATTATTTTGGACCAATGTCCCTGGAAAAACCCAATGTGGGAAAACCGGTGCAGCTATTTAGAGGGTTTTATTATTATGTGTTTTCAGAGTACAACTAGGGTGCCAGAAATGGCTCACCCAATAGAGAATGCCCTTGGCAGTAGTACCTCTCCTCGGAGACAAATATTCCGGCTGAATAATCACCGGATGAACAATCCCACAGCAACAATTGCAACTCCCACTACTCTGCGTCACTCCGATAGGGACTGTGTCACCCTACCTGGCTCACCAGCTCCCAGTTTGTCCCACGAAATCCTCCAAGTGCTGCCTCTTTGGCTCTGCGTCAGCTTCTGGAGCTTCTGTGTCAGCCCCTAGACCCTCCGCCTGTCACACGCTGGCCTCTCTTATATTTGCGCAGCTCTTGGCTGCCTCTGCGTACCACCGAGTTGCCTCTACATCAACCTCTCCTGGCTCTATGTTGTCTCTTTGGTACTAACTCTGGCTCTCTAATATGTATTCACTGCCCCTCCTCGTGTCTGCTCCCGAATCCCCGCTGCTCCTCCTCGCGTCCGGACTCTTGCTTTGACTCCCTGCTTCGACGCTGCCAAACCCCGTTGCTGCTCCTCCCTGCTGCTCCTCCCTGTGTCCTGACTCCTGCTTTGACTCCCTACTCCGACACCGCCAAACCCCACTGCTGCTCCATCCCCGCGTCCTTGCCATTTTCACCAATCACCGTCCCTGTCGCCCTTGTCTCTGTCTGATCGAACTGTGTCCGCACAACAAAACCATGATCCCTATCACAGTGAAGTTAAGGGCTCGGTGCTTACAGAGCTAAGGGTTCAGTCTTGCCACAGTGATTAGGGGTTGCAACAGCCACAGAAAGAAGAATCTTGTGCTGTCACTTCGGTCATAGTGAGACCACTGTTTGGGTATCACAAAGGTGAGGTCTAAGTAATCGAGGCAATCTTTCAAAATGGGGGCCGAAAATATTGTTTCTGATGATGAAGATCAGCGACACAAGAAGGATCTCGGGGAAGCCGAAACACCACTATCCAAAGATTTCAACAACAGAGGTTTGCTGAAGTACTTACAGCAATGCCATAATAAAGATGAGAATGTATACAACCCCACCGATATTGCATTGGAAATAGATTTTGCTTTCTGGACATCCCAAATTAGACAAATTATGAGGAAAATGGAACACCTAGAGGCGGAAAATCGCGAGCTGCGAGCCGACATTAGCACCTTGTCAAATAGAATTCTATCGGTAGAGGGAGACAATGCATCTATCAGAAAAACATTGCAGGAATACCGAGAACAAAGTGCGGGGTAGAATTCTGACGAGATTTTACAGGCAGAGATCAGAGATCTTAAAAACAAACTGGAGGAAATTAGATCCCAACAAATGGCTTTTAAACAGGAAACGGAGCCGCATATCAGCACATGGACACAGGTAGTCAAAGGAAAGGACAAGGCCCCTCTGCTCATAGCAGTGGAGGAAGTAGTGTAGGCAAAGCTCCTGGAGGAAAGAACCCGATGAGCAAGAGAATTAAATCTTAAGGTAAGAGGACTCCCTACACCTCCCCCCTCAGTGGACCCAGTGGAACTAGGGAACAGGTTTCTAGGCGACACTCTTGACATACCAGACATAACCTTGGACAAAGCCTGGATAGGGCAGGACTCTACCCTCTTCCTTAGGTTCTGTGACTCCTTGGATAGACTTCGGGTACTCTGAGCCAAGCGAAAACTATTCTCTCTTCTGAATAAAGTGTTTTTGGATGAAGACCTCACAAGAGCTCAAGTAGCTGAATTGAAACAGGCCAGGGAGTAGGTTGCAGCAGCAAGACAGGTAGGGAAGTGGGCAGTGATTAGAAACCTTTGGGCAGTTATTCGGGACACCTTCCCCCCAGGATGGACATCCCGTTCAGATAGCTCCAAATGACGGGCCCGAGCGGAGAGGAGGCGGGGCACGGATTTCTTGGTTCACTATTGGAATGACAATGGCTCCTTCTGGTCTTCACCAGGCCTACTTTATGAAGCCCTTAGCTCACCAGACATTCTCCTGGTTACCGAGACTCATGCGAGCCCAGTTCGACCCCTCCCCAACATTACAAGATACTAGTGGACTGCAGTTTGCAGACAGGAGACATGGAGTTCAGGAGGTGTTGCTTGCCTTGTCCGTGATAGCCTCAGGAGAAGAGTATCGGTGGTTGCGACTGATGAGTATGGCAGATTCATGTGGATTTAGATTAGAGCCAGAACAACACTTCCCTCCGAGAGACATTTATGTCGCAGTCTGTTACTTCCCACCTATCTCGTCTTCCTACTCTATTCACAATGGCTCAGATGGAGACCCTTTTACAGACCTGTACTCTGACATCACCAGGTTTTCAGCAGTAGGGGATTTCATTTTCACGGGGGACTTTAATGCCCGGACCAAACACCTCTAGATGCCTATGCACGACCGGACAGAGGATATATTTTGCACTCGCAGGGATTGACTCGACCACGATCAACATGCATTGGACCTCTGAGGATTACTTGGGACCCACCATAGCTTATGGGAGATATCTACTACAGTTGGGAGAATCTCATGAGTTGGTAATTCTGAATGGCCTACCATGCTTCGCATCCTCGCACTTCTTTACCTGCAGACCATTTGGAGGCAGAGCAAGTGTGGTTGACTACATTATTGCAAACCTAGATCTCCTCACTTACATCAAAAATTTTTCGATCACCCCCATCCCTCTTGCAGATCATGCACTTCTCTCAGTCTCTCTGTAGTTTAACCTCCCAAATCCATCTCCTACTCTTCCATGCAACCCTCCCAGGACCACCTTTTGATTTGAGGAGGGTGACCTTGATATCTTCTCCTCTATCCTCAGGCAGACATTCCCATCGAATTCCTAGTTCGCCCCTCTCAGCTCTGCCAAGGACAAATACCAGTGCCTCTCATATGCAATCTGGGAAGCTGCGCTCCAATCCTTCCCCCATTCTACCTGTACCGCCACCACCTCCCACAAACCGGGAAATTGCCCTATGAATAAATAGTATGACTAGGACCTCCGACACGCATTCCGAAACTCCTCACCAACATACCCAGACCTTTGTTCAGCCTACTGTTGCCTCCTTCGCTGCAAGAAGCGCCTTTTCATTGCCCATAGGAGACAGGTTCTTTCTACTCTCCTCCTTCGCTCCCCTAAAGATTTATGGGGGACCATTCTTTCCTGGTGCTTACCTACCCCTGTCGACCTTGATCCTGCCTCAATGTTCTCTCAAACCTCCCAGCTGTATGACATTCCTGGGCAACCTCTAATTCAGGTTACTTCCCCCCCCACCTTTGCCACCTTTTCTCCAACTAAGATATCAAAGAGGCAATATGGACAATGAATAACAGCAGGGCAGTAGACGAAGAAGGCTTCCGGGCATAATTCCTCAAGCATGGACTTCGGCCCCTAGTAGGATATTTGGTGGAACTTTTCAACCAGGTGGTTCGGGATGGATTTTCGGATGGTTGGTCACACCACATTATCTACTCGATCCACAAGTCAGGGCCTACTTCTGACCCCAACAACTACAGGACAATCATGGTTGGGCACACATTCTCCAAGCTATATGCTACAACACTCTACAGGACACTTTCCCATTTCCTTGAGCAGAGACAACTCAGGGCCAAGGGCCAAGCAGGATTCCGCCCAAACCACCAGTCGATCGACCACATCCTTACTCTTCGTGCGGTGATCGAGGAGGCTAGGCATCAATCCTCTAAAGTGTACTATTGCTTTGTAGACTTCCAAAAGGCCTTTGACTCAGTCCCGAGGGAAGATCTTTTCCAGAGTCTAAGAGAGGTTGGCATTTCCTTGACTCTCCTGACAGCTATCATGTGCCTCTATGAGGCCATCCTTGGCCGTCTCCGCACGGTCGGAGGAATGCCATATTTCATCCAAAACACCATTGGAGTCAAGCAAGGATGCCCCCTTTCTCCTACTTTATTCAGGATCTATATCGATGAGCTTGAGTCCTTCCTCCAGGAACATATCTAGGACACAGATGGGTGTCTTCTTCACCAGGTCTTGATTTCCATCCTCCTCTTTGCAGACGATATTGCCCTTATTGCCTCCTCCCAAGAAGGGCTTCAGAGATAGCTGGATGCTCTCGCAACTTTTTGTGACTGGAGGCATCTAACTGTGAACTTGGGTAAAACCAAAGTGATTGTCTTTAATGGAGTCAACAAAACCTCGGACTTCCACTTCCTGTTTAAAGGAGAAGAGATCGAGATTGTCAGCACCTATACATATTTGGGAGTTCAGTTCTCAGGGCCTCGCTTTAGCCTGCGACCAACCCTTTAGCCTCGGATCAACAAAGGGTATGGCTCCCTAGCCCTTATGGAGAGGCAGTGTTTCCGGCACCATTTCTAGGACATCTCGTCCAAAATGAGCATCATGGACACTTTGATTTGCCCCACAGTGCTTTACGGCTCAGAGATTTGGGGTCCCTCTCTCCTAGAGTTAGATTGGGCCTCAGCAGAGCGGGTCCAGACCCTCCTTTTGTGTCGTTTCATTAGGTGCAAGCAAATAGTTCCTCAACACATCATTCTAGCAGAGTTCGGGCTCAACCTTTCTGCCTAGAGGTGATAGTTAGGTTAGTGTCGCTCCTACACAGGCTTTGAGGCCTGGCAGACACGAGGAAGGGTTGTGACAGATACCCATATTTAGCATATTTCTCCTTGGAGAACATCGCCCATATGCAGACCGACCGATCCAAATGTTGGTACACTGGTGTGACAGAGCTTTTGGAGGCTTCAGGAATCCAGATTGACCATCTCCCTCCTTTTTAGTACTCTCTAAATGCTCCAGGCCACCTCCTCCCCAATCAGCGAGAGCTGAATAAAATCATTAAGGAGGATATTTACAGACAATACATTCAGATTACATGGACCAATCTTCCCAATGGGTTGCGTCAAAAAATGGCCTTCTACGCGGAGCATTGCCTGGAAATCAGGGATGGGCTCATCATCAGACCCCAGTACACATTCCAGCATTGGATACATGCCCTTAGAATCCCCCTCGAGCAGTTCAGAGTTGGGTCTCATAGACTCCGGGTGGAGACAGATCACCGCATCGATAGGGCAGATAGGATTTGCCAGCTCTGTCAGTTATAGGAGATAGGGACGGAGACACACTTCATCTTTGGATGCCCTGCTTACTATGAGATTCGAGGTCGTTTCCATTGTCTCTTTAGGTCTTCTCAGACTTTGACCAGCTTCCTCAGATATGTTGCTTTGAGATGTCTTACATTTTATCTCCAGGAGGCCTTCAGATTTTGGGCTTGTTTTCTCTAGCCCCCCACCAGATCGGACACCACGCAAAAGATCACAGACTTCTTTAGGGTGCTAACATCAGTGTGGGGCACCAAAAGAACCATTGACTGACCCATAGACACTGAGACCAGATCAGTGCGGTCTCGGGCAGGGGTGGCCGACCCACCAGACTGCACCAGCGCTCCAGGATTGGGTCCACCCCTGGGAGGCGCCCTAGAACCTCTAAGCTATAGTAGCGACAACCCAGTATGCCCACAGAACAACAGACTTTGACATGCTTCTCTTAGTTTTCTTCTCTCGACCTTGGATGTTAGGAGTAGGATCTGGATAGGAGACCCCTGCCTTTTCTTCTCCTTCTCTGCTTCATCGCAGTGCTTTGTTTCGAGGCCGAGAGCTTCTAGCTTCTACATTTACATTTACTTAGATTATAGATGTATTTTCTGCTTTTTAAAAGAAATGTTAAAAGGGACCGTTTGGTCCACTGACTTGGCATGATGTAATCATTGTAACCGACAGTCCCGTTGACTTCTTATGGTCATCTGTTGGACATCAATAAAATTATCTTATCTTAGCAAACCCCACTCTAGAGAATAGAATGACTAATCACTCTGATGTATTCTCCAACTGACCCTCAAGCCTCATCTTATACTTTTCTCGTTGGTCCATCAACGGGCGAGATTCCATCTCTTATCAACGACTAAGATTAGATTTGGCTTGATCCATGACTTTTGGAACCTTCTAACCCAATTTTGTATTAATACCCATTAATATTTTATTTTTCCTAAGTTTAGACTTAGCAACTCCATTAAAAATATTAATTATTTTAATATCTCCCAATCTGGTTAAAATTTGCCCAAACCATTTCTGGGTCTTGGAGATCTCATGTGCTTTAGCCTCTTCACTAATTTTCATGGCTAAAGCACATCTGATACTACCCCATATCAACACTCCCTCTTAGCAATGACTGTGCTCTAGTAATACACTGAGCATCACCTTGATGATCCAACATCGGTCCCTGTGCTAATGCTAGGCCTCCCCGCCCAACACCCTCTTCACTGTTGCATCCTGTACTACTGCCCATGCCCTGCCATTGGCACTACTACATCCATACGAGAACTCCCTCTACCTCTGTGCTGCTGCTGGTCCATCCTCCCAGCACTGCATACGCACTACATCCCCCTCTCATCATGTTGCATCGTGCTACTGCATACTGCTACTGCACTGCAACTCAGTTACTGAGAAGTAAGTAACTAATCCACCCAACTTTGACATATGTGTCAGGCTAGAGACACTCCTGGTGCTGAAGCTCCCTCTGCTGCTAACAAGTGCTCCCTCTACTGACCTTTGGGCTGCTGCAACAACTCCCTGCATCTCGCACCGTTGCACACCTCTCTGTGCCATTCTGCATTGGTGCAACACTCCTGTGCCTCTCGCACTATTGCAACCTGCTAGCTTCGCGTTGTTCCGAGACTCCTGCACTGTAGCACTCTCTGCCACTCCATCCGCATCCGTCTCTACCGACATCCGCCAGTCCTGCTACTCCTCCTTTGGGGCTCCTATAGCAAGGTATAATCCAAAAGGTTGGGTACCTCAAGGATGCTGCCCCTCATCGCCTATATTTCTCTTGACTACAACTCGATGTCTCCCCACTTCTTATCAAGTGGCACATGAGCACTCATGGCACAATCGTCATCCTCCTCGACTTCTTTCTCTGCCCTTTTTGGCGCTGCCTTGGTCTCAGAAGCTTCTCCCTTTCTCTTCTTCCTCAGACACTAGATCACAAAATGGCCCAGTTCCCCATAATAGAAGCACTTGACCTTGGAGGGGTCCTTCTTCTTCTGCTTTTCCTGCTTTCCCGTAGATGCTAGAGCCGCATCCTCTTCTTCCTCCTTGATTCTGACCCTTTACTGCTACTCCCCGCCTTGGTCAGCCATCTGATCTTTTCTTGACAAAGAGGCACCCACAGTTCTTCCCAATCTGGAAGCTTCGACCTACCCAATATGCTCTGGACAAATACTTCCCAATCCTCAGAAACTACGTTCAGTGCGATCCTCACCAACATCTCCTCATCTGGCGTGGCCCCTATGGAAGTCAGCTGGTCCCGAATCTCCTTCAATCGATCGAGGAAGAGATCTATCTGCTCTCCCTTCTGCATCTGGTTTGACCACAACTGATTTTCAAGTAACATCTTCCTCTGCATGGAAGTATGCTGGTACAATTTCTTCAGTGCCTCCCACATCTCATTTTGCGTATCTTTTTTGGCAATATGGAACACCACATGAACCTTGACCCCATCAAGGATGATGCACTTCGCCTTGGCCATTGCCTCGTACTTCTCATTTTCAACTAGGTCAACTGGGATCGCTATTGTTTTCAAGGCGAAGTCCTTGATGTGATATTTGTCTATAATGGACAAGATCTTGGCCTTCCAGACCACAAAGTTGGATGCTCTGTCTAGCCTATCTTGATCTTAGTCCATTCACAACCTTCTCGCTACTCTTCTTTCGACTCCTCCGAATCTCTCTACTTCCCTCCTGGAAGTACTTTGTTCGACTCTTGTTGAGTCTCTCAACTTCCCGTCTGGAAGTTCTCGGTTCGACTCCCTCTGAGTCTCGATTTCCCTTCTGGAAATCCCTCTGCCAACTTCGAGTTGCCTCACTCCGATCATCTATGCAACTGCACAACTGATCCAAATTCCTTGGCTAGAAATCTGCCTCGGCAACAACTCCCTCCTCCTTCGTCTTGCCCTGTTAGGTATTGTTTTGACCATAGTACCCAACCAGCTTCGCTCCGCAAATTACCCACAACCTCCTATGCCCCAACAACTGAAGGACTGAGCCTCTAGGCTCTGCGCAATCTCGACACCGGCAAAATCTGCACCTCCTGGCTATAGCGTCGATCCTTCTTGACTGAGAAAGATGATAGGTCAGATCTGCTCCTCTTTGCCTCTGCGCTGATCCTCCTCCTGGCTCGAGCTGATGATGCAAGCCCTCTGCATCACCCCTTCCTTGCTGCTTTCTGCTAGGAACAACTTCTGTCACTCGGGACAGCTGTTTCTGCTGCTACTGCTCTACTAGCTGATGCCTTCAGTTATCCTGTGATTTGCAACCACGCTCTGATACCATGTTGGAATTTCTAAGTTTAACCCGTTAGAAATTCTTCCTGTACTATTTGGTTTATTTTTTCCTACTTGTTCGATTACTTAACAAGTTATTTACCATGTAAATATTGAAAATAAACACAAGTACAGTATCAACATCTACAGATCATTAACTGAAATAAAACAAGCACACAAGGGACACTGTTATTTTGGACCAATGTCCCCGGAAAAACCCAATGCAGGAGAACCGGTGCAGCTATTCAGAGGGTTTTATTATTATGCAGTTTTCAAAATACAACTAGGATGCTAGAAATGGCTCATCCAACAGAGAATGCCCTCGGAAGTAGTACCTCTATTGGACACAGATATTTCGGCTGAATAATCACCTGATGAACAATCCCACAGCAACAATTGCAACTCCCACTGCTCTGCGTCACTCTGATAGGGATTGTGCCACCCTACTCGTCTCACCAGCTCCCAGTTTGCCCCACGAAATCCTCCCAACGCTGCCTCTTTGGCTCTGTATCAGCTGTGCTAGCCTCTGCGTTAGCTTCTGGAGCTTCTGCGTTAGCCCCTAGACCCTCTACGTCTCACGTGCTAGCCTCTCTTGGCTCTGCATAGCTCCTGGCTGCCTCTCCGTAGCACCCAACTGACTCTGCGTCAACCTCTCCTGGGTCTGTGCTGTCTCTCTGGTACCAACTCTACCTCTCCGATATGTATTCACTGCCCCTCATTGTTGATCATTGATTCTATCTCTCTTAGCAAACTCCGCTCTAGAGAATAGAAGGACTGATCACTCTGGTGTATTCTCCAATTGACCCTCAAGCCTCCTCTTATACTTTCTGGTTGGTCCATCAGCGGCCGAGATTACATCTCTAATCAATTGCTAAAATTAAATTTGGCTTGATCCATGACTTTTGGAACTTTCTAACCCTGTTTTATATTAATACTCATTAATATTTTATTTTTCCTAAGTTTAGACTTAGGAACTCCATTAAAAATATTAATTATTTTAATATCTCCCAAACCGGTTAGAATTTGCCCAAACCATTTCTGGGTCTTGGAGATCTCATGTGCTTTAGCCTCTCCACTAATTTTCATGGCTAGAGCACATCCAATGCTACCCCAAATCAACAAAAAATAGCCAACAGAAAAAGATAAATTGTTAGAGAAATCCTGGAGCTTATATGCATTAGGCTCTTCAGAAAATATATGCTGAGAGTTGGCTAGTCCAACCAAGGATTGTCCCCAAACGCTCAATGAAAACCTGAGAGATCTCCTTCAAACACTAGATCAACCATCAAACTAAGTAGAGAAATAGAACAACAATACAATTCTGAAGAAATAGAGATACCTGCTACTTCAATCAAAATTAAAAATGTTACCCTAGATCCAACAAACTGAATAAGATACATGTATTCATATTATTCTAAGAGAGCTATTGATACATAATACTTTTGCATTTATTCCAAAAAGGTATACAA
The DNA here is from genome assembly GCA_000404065.3 of Pinus taeda. Classification (NCBI taxonomy): domain Eukaryota; kingdom Viridiplantae; phylum Streptophyta; class Pinopsida; order Pinales; family Pinaceae; genus Pinus; species Pinus taeda. The sequence goes on along the minus strand of APFE030920068.1, from coordinate 52,766 downwards.
GAGAGCTTGAGAGCTTTGTACACAATTCAAAGATCAGATGAAAAAAAGATTGACACCGACCTCTAATTTATAGATAAAATCTCCAACGGCTAGTTGGCTTGATCCCTGTCAAATTAATCTCGACCATTCATAAAGATTAAATTAATCCTTAATCATCACTGTCGAAATTATTTATTTTTTGAGGAAAAATTGAATTTTTTATTTAATTGATTTTTAATTAACTCAAAATTAATTATTTTGAGTTAATTTCGTAAAAAAATTGACTTTGACTTAACCACCAAGGCCCAAAGGTCCAAAATTTCTTGATTTCTTCAATATTCCCTTGGTCGGGGACCTCCAAAAATTCACTTCTTTAAAACTTACGATTTTTATCTTTGGAGAATTTAATTTTACCTAGGACACAAAATTAACTAAATTTCTGGCTTAAGTTTTTAATTTAATTTTGCTAGAAAATTTAATTAATTTACTTATGAGGGGATTAATAATTTTACCAACACTCTAATATTTAGCCATGGTGTCTAATTATGAGGGACCATGTGCTAGATATTTTTTAAATAAAGATTTATAATTTAATATATGAAGTGGAGAAACCCATTTGTTATAGACCCTGAAAAAATATCCATTTCGGCGACACAAAATATAATTTAGTAGACCAAGTTACTAGTAATAAAATAATCTAGCCAATTAGCTAGGATTATTCCCAAATCATTTTTACATAAGCTTAAGCTAAAACATTAGGACTCGCCTAAGATCTTGATGACAAAATCCATAGATTTGGGGTGAGGGTGGAGTGAAAAACTTTGCCAATCTTTTGTGTCTAGAGACATAGATGAATAAGTGAGACAAAAAATCCCCTAGAATGGAAATCATCACCAAAACAATAGGTTTACCTAGACTGTTACATACAGACGCAGTCATACTAGAATTATTTACATTTTACATATGCAAAATGGGCTAACAAATTCATAAAATTGTTGGCTGATGATGAAGTTTTAATGGTACAAACACTCGAACATGATGGATTCCTTTTGCGAAAAAAGGGATTCACTGCTATGGGGTCGTTGACACAGAGTGGTCAACAGGTAGTTAAAGGTTTCTATTTTGGAATGATGATAGAATCTCTTAATGAAGGTCTTGTTGTTGCACAAACTAGTAGGCCTTGTAAAGAGGCAAGAGCTAGAAGGCACAACAACACTTCGAGATAGAGGCCCACTGTCACCATAGCCTAAGGCCCCTATGAAAATTTCTAAATAGAAATCCAACTGCAGTGACTGATATTATTTCTTCTACTTATTATTTCAAAAATAAGTTATTCATAGTGTTTCTACAACAAATATCGAAATAAATTCTACTGCAGCCTTCAAAATTAAAATGCTGCAGAAAGAAAATGCAAGGAAAAATTCTAGCACCAGTATAATCACAATGACAATTATTTTTGGACAGTTGTCCCCAGAAAAACAAAATGTAGGAAAACCGATGCAGCAGATGAGTGTTTCTTTATTGATCTTCAACAAAAATCTCATGTACAAGATACAACCAGCATATTAGAAGAGGAATTTCTATGAGAAATATTACAGGCGATATTCTCACGCTTCTCAGCTAAATTTAGACTCTGGAGAGGCGTTGCTGCCCCCTCTGCATCTCACTATGTCAACTTCTGCGTAGGGACTGCACAGTCCCAGAGTCAATCCCAGTGTCACAACCTCAACGTTGTTCCTCCTCTACTCTGCATCTTCTTTCTGCTCTTGCACCCCTGACTGATGCTGATACCCTCTCTCCTTCTCACCTGCAACTCTCCCTCTGATTCAATTTCCTCTTGCCGAACTTCGACCAATGAGAATATCGATCTTACTTGGGTAATTGAATATCTGCCTAGTGTGTTTTCCAAATGGCCATCGAAGTCCTTATAATCCTCCAGTTGAGCAATCAACGACCCAGATCAGATTCTAATCAATGGCTAAGATCATATTGACTTGATCCTCGTCTTTTTCTAAAAGTTTCACCCACATTTTGATTAATACCCTTTAATTATTTTAATTTCTTAAGTTTAGACTTAGGCACCTATTAAAAATAATTAATTATTTTAATAAAACTGTCTCTGGGTGGAATTTCCAAAAACAATTTCTGGGTATTGTGGAATACATGTGTCCAAGTATCCCTGCAAATTTTGAGGTTTAGTGCACATCCGATGCTACCATAAATCAACAACCCCTTCTCTTCTCTGAATTTCATCGATGGGAGGAGTCTCGGTATTCCTCACTTGTGATAGATATGTCTAGGATGGGCTTGGAGTGTGTTAGGCCCCTATAATACTTGTGATTCCCTTATTACTATTGTCATTGTATCCCTTATTGTTATTATTGTGCCCCTAATGTCCCCATATTGTTATTAGTATGCCCATAGAAACCCACTATTGTTATTTGTGTGCCCTTATGTTATTACTGTTATGTCGGCTTGATTATATTGTGACCCCTTAGACTCCTATATATAGAAGGGAGGTTTAGTCATTTGTATCA
>APFE030920068.1:12484-50036 GCA_000404065.3 Pinus taeda | reverse complement strand
ATTTATAGTACATGTGGTGACCGTTGGGATTCACATCCCAAGGTCCCTTGGACTGCTTAGTCTCTTTAGCTTCCACACTAACCCATTTAGGATTAGGTGTCCAACAAATTCTAAGGCGTTGATCTATCTTTTCTATCTTTTTGTGAGCTGGTATTCTAACATTTGGTATCAGAGCTTTGGATTCTAGGGTTTTGCTACTCCAAACAGGTCATCGTGGCATTTTCGCTATAACTTTTTTTCTGCGGCGTTTCAGAAACTACAAAAAAACCCATTTGAGCTGAAATCGTTTTGAACTTCAGGTCCGAATTCAGAGCTTGTCTCGCTATATTTGTGGAAATATGATTTGAGGAAGTTAGGGTTTTTTCACTCCCGAATTACATTCCAAACAGGTGACCTGAGGAAAATTGTCATAACTTTTGTTTTGAGCATCAGATTGAAATTTCGTAAGAAGTTTCAGAAACAGGATGGCATGTAGTTTTCTGTGTATCAGTTTCAAGTACTAAGGTCGAAATAGTGACACGTGGCATGTTGTACAAGTTCACTCTACTGAACTAGTTTATAATCAGGTCACCGTGGGAGATTTGGCATATCTCTTTCTTGGAGAGTCCAATCTTGATCAGACTTGCGGGGTTAGAAAGAGGATTCAAAGGGCTACTGTAGGACGAGATTTCAAATATTCGAGATCTGCAATTACAGAGATACAACAGATTCAATATCGAGCTCTTACAAAGTGAAAAAAAAGGTGTATAGTATTTTTTAAATTTTGCATAAGATTGGTTTGAAAAATTAGTTTGAAGGAATTCAAAGGGAATAGTGAGGAATTATTAGCATTAATTAATGCCCCAAAGAAAGAAAATGGAAACACCTAGTAAACAACTTGAAAGCTCTAGCATGACTCGATGATGTTTAGAATGTGACTAGGTCTCATCTATTTATAAATGAGTTATGAGTTTAAAAACTAAAAGACAAAGCCCATCCAATGCCTAAAATATCTAGTAACCCACCCATGGTTACAAGCCAACGATGATATCTCAATAAACAAATCGGATTAGCCTTCTTAAGCCAATGAAAGGTTGATGTGGAGGCCTAGAAGAGCAACGTTGAGGCCTCATGTGCTAAGGATGAGAGTGAGGGCCACAAAAACAATGAATAAGAGGGGGATGCCCTCCAAATGCTGCAAAACATCATCAAAACCCTATTTGCATTATGTGGGCTCCAAATGGGTCTCATGGGTCTCCAAGTGGCTCAATAATCAAGTTGATGTTCCATAGGTGAGGGCTAGAAGATGACACATGCCCTCCCATGTCTCCCTAGGAAAGACATAACCTCCTCAAGGCCCTAGATTAGCTGCCAAGTGTCAAATGCAATGTGTAGTCGGTTTGTTAATGTGGTCCAAGTGCATCATTGTCTTTGTATAACTGGGGCACGAACAAGCAAGTAGTGGTGCTGAAGAAGCCCATGGTGTGTCAATCAATGCTCTGCATGGTTGGAGACCCATGGCTCTCAACGCATACCCTACAAGTGCCATTGTGATCCTTTGGAGGGCTTGGATCCCGTATAGGGAGGCCAAGTCCAAGATGAAAACCCACCTGCAATTCTATATAAGATCCAATGTGTCTCCTCACCTTCCAATACAACAATTGATTAGTTCAATTGAGTAAATAAGCTTGCTAATCAGGGCAGAAGTGGACACTTCATAGTAGCTTTTCCTTCGAAATTTGGGCTTTGAAAATGTATTAGTGTTACCTTCTTGGGTAGGAGTGGTTAATGAAGGACCCTATTGGGTGGTTTCAACCTTTAAGGGAGTGACAGGTCCATTATACATCCATCAAATGACAGGCGTCATGTGAAATGATCATGGATCAGAGTGGGGACAAATGAGAGGCTTCAAGCCAGATGTCATAGTACAAGGGTAGCTATGATGAAGGAGGCCCACACCTTGGGTGTATGAATGTAGGAGGGAGAAATCATGGTACATAAGTTACTCCGACCTTTGTTTTTCCACCCTTCTTCATATGCCTTTTGCTTTTTATTAATTTTTCTTCATTTTATAGCTCAAGGCTCAAGAGGATGAGAGCATGATGTGTAAGATATAACAGTGAATTCCTCCTTAAGGTGGGGTAGTTCATTTCCCACTAGGGTTTGGGACAATCATGGGTTCCTTAAGGATGCAAGAGGCTCTCATAGGGGCCTTAGGAACCACGGTGATGGCCATAATGATAGAGGGTAGAGCTGATGTTTGGCTTTTGCCCACGTGCTAAATTTTATTGTCCTAACCACTTTTGCAGTATGTGGTACATTTCTTGTTGTATGTGGCCATATCATGCTTTTATCTTTCTTTTTAGCTGCATCGACTCTGAGGTATCGTTCCAGGCCCGAGCCAAGGTTTAGACAAGGGGAAGAGGAGGCTAACACCTTGTGGACCCAGATGGGGAAGATGTGAAAAGGGCTTGTAATGAGCGGAGGGGAGTGAAATATATGGTATCAATGAGTGGAAACACACAACCAAAATCAAGGTTTCCCATGTAGTGCCACTCCTAAAGCTAATAGCTAGTAAAGGAGATCCCACGGGACTAGGACACAAGATTAACCCATAGTTGAGGTAAGGGAACAAGAGTACAGTCAAAAGGCATTTCCTTCCTCCAAACCCCCCTAGTAATCCATGCCCAAGTGTGACCAAGAAAAACAAGCATAAACACCCAATATCATAATGAAAAATCATACCTTCGAGTTTGGATGACCCACCTTCAAACTTATAATCATGATCAATGAGTGAGGGTACACAACAACTAGCTCAGGTGGTGGAGAATGATAGCACGTCGAGCTATCAGGTGATGGCAAGGCGCTATTGGCTACCGATTGAAGAAAAATCTAGGAGAAAAATTCTCCTATATGGGTCACCCTCTGGTGGTGGGTAACAGGTCTTATCAAACTCATTCGAAAGAAAATGGCTAGGGACACGATTGGGTGTTGGAGGCCTATTACCTTTCTTAATGTTGCATACAAAATTATGCTTAAAGTAGTGGTTTTATTTATTCACTTAGTGGTGCAAAAGGTAGTTTGTTAGGACTGCTACCCATCAAGAAGTGGGTAACCCCATAGGAGATTTTTCTCTTCCTTGAACAACCAACCAACAGTTTTGTTGATCAACACTTGACATGATGCCATGGACCCTCCATATATATGCTCTGGTCAAATTTCTTTCTCCCATCTAGCATTCCTCCTTGATGGAAGATGGGTTATCCATCAACCGATACTTTTACCATTTTTCAATCGTGTGCTTTTGGTTATTGTTTTGGGGCATACTAATAGAATCAAGGGGTGATCTGGATAATTGACCAATCTTGACTATATTCTTGTTCCCTCATTTCAGCTTGGTGGTTAGTCTTTGATCCTAGTCTATTGGGATCTCCTTCGAGGCCTTAGGCTTATAGGAAGGACAATACTAGGGAGGTTTTGATTGAAGTAGCATGCTTGTGACATTCTATACTTACTACTTTCCATCATTCCCTCTATTCCACATCCATTCTTCAGGAAGGTGGTCATTGGTCATGGAGATTGGCAATCTCTCATCCTCATCCTTGGGTCTGGGTTAGAAAACATTTCCCTAGAGGTTGATTCAGCTAAATGAATGATTAAAGCAAATATAGTCTCAAAAGAAGAAAAGGAAAAATGCAAAAGATGGTTGGGACTAAAATTAACGTGTAGGCAAATGCTTAGCATGAGCTCCACCCCCTTCATTAACAATCAACCGATTCCTAGAGTACTTGATGCTCCACACATTGAAAGGAACCTTATAATGTCCCAAGCCTAATGAGAAATAAACTATCTCTTCTTAGGGGGTAATAAATGCTAAATCTCTCAAATGAAAGCTTGGGCACCTAAGCTATGTACCCAGATCAAAGCATTATCAAAAATAAGTAAAAGGTACACTAGAGGGGTGGAAAAATAGGTCGAGGAAAGGGGTAACTTATGCCTCCACAATTTCTCCCTCCTTACATCTATACACCAAGGATGTTGGACCACCATTAGTTGTTCACTTCACTATGGCACCTTTCCCTAAAGTCTTGCTCACTCCATTACCACCATCTACACTTGCACCTATGGACTGATGGGTTGACCTGGGACCTGTTACCCACCACTAGTGGGTGACCCCACAGGAGATTTTTTCTCCTAGATTTGTGTTTAGCCAGTAGCCACCAGTGCAACCGATATTGTGCCAGTTGATATCTGCTCCCTGAGCCAGTCGTATGTGCCCTTGCCCATCTGTCAAGGGTGTATGTCTGAAGGTGGGCCATCCAATCCTAAAGGTATGTATTTCATTGTGTAATCGAGTGCTTATGCTTGTTTTTCTTTGGGCACACTTGGGTATGGATTATTGGGTGACTTGGAAAGAGGAAGGGTTTTAAATGTAGTCTTATTGCCTCATCTTAAATGGGGGGTTAATGCTCAACCCTAGTCCCATGGGATCTCTCCCCTCCACACATTACATGCCGTATTTCATCATTTTCCCTCTTTGGGTCCACAAGGCTCTAGTGTTCCCCTTCCCCTTGTCCACATGTCTGGGTCGGGCCTAGAATAATGCCTCGAAGGTTGATGTAGCTAAAAAAGAATATAAAAGCATATCATGGCCACATATAAAAGGAAATAATATCACAAAATGAAAAAGATGGACGAGACAATAAACGATAGTGCGTGGAAAGAGCCAAACATGAGATCTACCCTTTATCATTATGGCTATCGCCCCTGGTTCTTAGGGCCCCTATGAATGCCCCCTCTGCATCATTAAGGAACTCATTCATGTCTCAAGTTCCCAACCCCTGATGGGTGATGAACTGCCCCACTGCTTATATCATACATCGCATAATCTCATCCCTTAGAGCCCCAAGCAGTAAAATAAAAGAAAAATCAATAAAAGGCAAAGACAAATGAAGAAGGGTGGAAAAACAAAGGTTGGGGTAACTCATGTACCACTATTGCTTCCTTCTATATCCATACACCCAAAAATGTGGACATCCCTAATCATTACCACCATTGAGCCCATGGCATTTGGCCCTGAGACCCTTCTGTCCCAATGCACTTCATCATTATTCACATGGCCCCTACCACTTTAAGGATGTACCTTGGACATATCTTTCCCTTTAGGGGCTCGAAACACCTAATAGGGTCTTTTATTAGCCACTCCTACCTAGGGAGGTAACACCATTACATGCTCAAAGCCCCAAATTTGGAAGGGAAACCCATTATGAAGTTTTATTTGTGCCTTGGATTGACAAGCTTCATTCACTTAGATGCACTAATGGATTATTGTACCTGATGGTGGGGAGACGCATTGGATCTTATGCGTAATTGGCAGGTGGTTCATCATGGGTTGGGCAACTTAACTGGGTCCCAAGCCCACGAGAGGATCATATTGACACTTGTAGGGGATGTGTTGAGAGCCATGGGACTCTATCATGTGATATGGAATTATCTCATCTTATGGGCACCTCAGCACCTTCAGTAGCTTGTTCATTGCCCGACATTATATGCAATATGATGCACTTGGACCAATAGTGCCCCCAACTAGCTTTGCAATATATATAGTGTTTGGCAGTTGATCCAAGGCACATAGGAGGCTTGTCTCATCCTTGAGACATGGGAGGCAAGCACCATCTTCAGTGCTCTCATTTGGAGCAGTCTACAAGCTTATTCTTCATCAGGAGACCCATGGCACCAGTACTTGTGCCGCAGAGCCACATTGGAGCACCACATGATTATTTACATGGACTAGGGAGCCAACCTCTTGTCCATCATTCATGGAGCCCCCTCCCTCACTATGGCACCTCGAGGACTCAACTCGACCTTCCAACGACCCTTCTACATCACGATTTCATCATTTCGGCTCACTTGTGGATGGCTTTTTCATCAATTTATGGACTACTTGGTGGGCTTATCACCGAGGATTAGTTATTTGCACATATTTTATAATTGTAGGGGCTATTAGGCTATTTCGAATTAGAAAAAGGATCATATAAAAATGATAACTCTCATTGTGAGAGATCATCATCATCATCATCATCATCATTTGGATCTCTTTTGTAAAAGAATTTTGCACTTATTCTTGGACGAATTGGATGTTCTTTGATGCATTTCGATATCTTTGGGAGCTAATTTCGAGTTCTCTTGGAGTTGCTTCTTGATCTTTGATTGGATATATCTTTTGTTATCTTGTAAGTGCTATTTGTTGTTTTTTTTGAAATAACGTCTAAAGTGTCGAATCATTGCAACTAGCTAAATCTTGTGGCCTAATTTATGGAATACCATTGTAAAGATTGTTAGATTGTAAATTGCACATGTTACTCATTGAATAGCAAGTAGATGAATGTTCCTAGTGGATTGAAATTTGTTTTCCTTCCGTGAAAATCCATAGATTTTGGGTGGGTAAATGTTAAAAGTTGGTTGCGAGGGCATCACTTTCTAGCCTCCTTGAAGAAGAACTTAGCAAATTTTGAATCATCATTAACTCCATAGCCAAGGGAAGTAGGCACCAGTTCAAGTAAAATTGGTGGTCACCCTTTTCTTCCTACTCTTTTCTCTTCTCCAAGATTTTCAGCCCCTTCTCCTAAATGGCCTAGCTAGGGCACCCTGAGAAATTCCTTAGAGGGGGTATTTTTCAAATCTTTTTGGACAAGAATCTGCACTGGTGTCCCCTCTAGGGAATCTCAAAGTTTGGTGGAATTCTCATGGTTAGTTTTCGAGAAAACTTGTGCCCTAGTTGTGTCTTTAGAAACCTACCTTGAGCATCTTGGATAAGGTGGTCTTATTAAGGGTCTTTGAACATAGTATTTGAAGAAAAAAATCATTATAGACCCCCCCCCCATCTTATCTTGACCTAGTGAACACATTGGAGGAGCTCATCCCACGATTACTCATAAACCCTAGGTTTTGCATAGGCTTCTTCTTGGTCTCTCAATTATAGCGAAAGCCTATTTTGGAGTGATAGATCGTCTCACACAGCTTCTTGAGAGGTCGAAACGCGTCGACAAATGATTTTTTATGTGATTTTGCCGAAATTATTCTCACAAACAGGTCCTATCTGATCTTGGAGATCTTAATCCTAGGCATATTTATCCTTGTTGCTAAGATCTCAAGCCCTAGGTCTTGATTTCCACCCTAGGTCTTTCTTGGAGAGCCTTTCTTCCATCAAGCCTTAATTGAGCCTCTCCTTGAATGGGCTTAGTGGAATCACTTCATATATATCAGTGATCCTTTCTTTCTCAAGTGATTCCTATCCTACTAGGACTCCTCCCATCGGTGAAAGTAAGTTCGTAAAGAGTAGGGAACATTGACTGAGGTGATAATGGGTCCTTGTCCCATTGTTGTCATTTGGTCTAGTAAATGTTCAATAAGCACCCCTCCTAGGAGCCCTGCTAGATTGTGTGGCAACAAGACCTATCACTTCCCCTTGGTGGTTGGAAATACCTAATAAACTTATCCATCTAGCTATCCCAAAAATAAGAGAGGGAACACCTATAGAGGACTTGGTCTAGTTAGATATTTGGTGATGATCTTTGTGTGAAGTACTAGTTGTGCCCCAAACTTCAAGTATGGTCCACTATGGTGCATCTATGGTCTTAGTTACCTAATTATTGATTGATTTACACTTGATCAAGTAGGTTTTGTCAAGTGGTCCACATCACAACAACAAAGGCTTCTAGATGTGATTGCCCCACCTCCTCAACAAAGTAGTAGAAATCATGCCATATGGTGCGAAGAGAGATCGACCTTCATGATGTAGCATTGCCTACCTATAACATAGTGTTGGGCCATTTGTTGCTTCCACATGATGCTTGACACTCAGAGGAAGCTTTGGATGCTGAAATATTGAGCATAGGATGCTTAGTGTTAGATATTTTTGAGGATGTGTCTAGTGGACCTAGGAGATCCCTAGGTTGGCCTTCGCACTGTTTGATGGGCATCACTTGATCCAGAGCCTAGATGATGATTGTCTAACTTGAGATAACTAGGGAGGGCTTGTACATCACCTTGGAGCCCCAACAGTTGAGAGATATGATGCCACATCACCCCTTTTCCGCCCATGAGGTTAACATAGGGAACCTTTTGGGCATAATGTCTTGGCATGGAGATACGTTTGATGACTTGTACACGGTCCTTGAGAATTTCTTCGAGTATGGAGCACCTTTTAGCCCTTGCCTCACATTTTGAGGGCTTATTGAGCTCATTTGGAGGGTGATGTCACACTATTGGAGCATTTATTCCCACACACATGGGCTTTATGGCATATTTGTCTTGCTTTTGAGCTATGAGGTTGGCTTCTAACCACTTTCTTATGGGACACTCAAAAGTGAAAACTTATCTTTAGGGCTTTTAGTTAATTTTGCTTGTAGAGTGAGTGGAGGATATAAATAGATCCTCCTCCTCACTTCATTATTCATCATCACACATGAATTTGGCCTCTCTTAGGTGTTGGAAAGTTAGATCAGGGTAGCATTTCATTACATATTTTCCTTACTTGACATTTATTTGTGACATTATGTTCTTCTTCTTCTTATTTATGCTTATGTTTTCATCATCAAATAAATGTCAAAACAATAAAGATCACATGAACACAAGATATAGGCTCCAAGCCAGGGCAAAACCCTTCCATGGGGAAAACCCACAAGAACTTCTCTTCTTATATAATCAATTCAAAGGAGACTTCCAAGACCAAACCCTAGACCAAGGCTCCCACCAAGATCAAATCGACCAGTTTGCCTTCTCACACAAGGTCTTCAAAGATAGTGAAATAGAAGCTCTCCAAGAAACAAGTTCTCCTCGCCTTTTGGTTCCATAAACAAAGTCTGCAACCTTCTTCTGCAACTTCGGACCCGAAGTATGCCTAGAAGTACTAGGCCTATCAGATATGTAAGTTGTCCCAAGCGAACAGAGACTCAAATCTTCATGCCTCTCTACCCATTCTCGGCTCTTCTAGCCTCTTCGTATTTGCTTGTCTTAGCTACAGATCAGATCAAATATATGCGCACTTGATGCGTCACAAAGGAGGCCGAATCCCCTTCTTATATAGCCTTTCCGAGTGGCTCTTTAAGTCTACTATTGTCTAACTTGATCTTGGTAACCCTCTAGACACTTCCAAATACAATAATAATATTTCTTCCTTTGGTACAAGTGCCCAAATGGGTCTTTTACAATATGATGATGACCATGACTCATGACAAAATCCTAGAAGCATTCAATGGACACTTGACCTAGAGACCAAAGACATAAGCATGAAACCCATGTGTTGACCATGTACATGTCAATAGTTCAAGCAGCAGAGTATAAAGCAGTGGATCAAAATTTTTGAGTCAATTTCATCATTGTAATTTCAAATTCTTCAAAATTATTGTAAATGATTCTAGTATGAACTATTAAGCCATGGAACAACACCTAAGTAAGCCTATGATTCTTCTCAAAGGGTTTCATGCTAGGGCGTTTTTTAACCTTCCCAAATTATGTGTGTTTGTAAACACGTGTAATTGGCAGAGTTTTTCTCCTAGATATACCCCAAAGCTAGGGTGGAACTCATTGATGAGGCCTTAGGTGAGTCCTAGTGTTTATCGAGTCTGTATTTTTCATACTAGATCATGTGTTTTGTCTAAGAATTTGGTTGAGTCTCAAGGGTCTATGTCTATGTGTATATCCCCTCTTAAGGGTTGATATTGTAATAATTTGATGTAAAAGTGTTATCTAGGAACATTTTTGGTGAATGGTTCCTCATAATTAGAACACCATCATTGGAATGTTTTTTATAGGGTGGAAAAATAATTAATCCCTTCTTGAGTCTTTTTATTTTAATTTCTGGCAGAAAATAAAATTAAAATTAAACCATAAATTATCCAAAAAATAAAATGAAGGGAAAGTTAATTACTCTCCAAGTGGAAAAAATAAATTTTGGAGAAGAAATTCGTGGGTCCAAAAGAAAACAATTTTATGAGATCCTCCAGCAAAGGAAAAGTCAAATTTTCGAGAAAAATAAAGTCGTTGGATCATGGTGGTTGAGTAAAAGATCATTTTTCAAGAAAAAAGGCTTGGAAAAAATATTTTTTTGACCATGATCAAGGCCTTCATCAACAAATTCAAATTTTTTCAAGATCAATGGACAAGATTTGATTTTGGCATGGATCAAGAAGCAACTAGCCGTTATTCTCCAGGATTAAGTCAATCTAGCCGTTATTTCCATTTGGAGAGGTTATTCCCTCTTGTTTTTCTATTTAAGGAAGCTCTCAAGCTCCTCTTGTAACCATAATCTAACTAGATCAATTTTTTTGCATTGAACTAAGCTCTGCTGATTTTTGCATTAATAAAGATTATGGGCTCAATTCAAGGTGTTTTTGTCTCACTGATATGTGGTATGTGCTGGTATTTTTGTGCTTCATGCTCTAAATTTGAAATATTATTGAGTAATTTTATTTCAATAACTAGTAGTAGGAGCATCTATTGGTACAAGTATTTTGCCTTAGGTGTTGGATCTTGGATGTATATTTACTGCTCACTTGATCTAGTAGGTATCTCTAGATCTCGAGGGTTTTATGTATAGATCTAAGTCCCTTTGAATTAACAATCGATCTTGAGTTGAATAGAGATCTATAGGTACTTTAGCCCTTGGGAAATCCCAAGTACACAGATTAAAGGAGGAAATCGATCTTGTTTGGCCTTGAGCTTTAATCTAATGATTTATTTTTGGCAGGAGGGTTTGGCCAGTAAATTAAAAATATTTTTCATCAAAATATTTTCTCAAATTCTACTTGGGCTAACAATCTTTTATTTACTTAGTAGTTCTACTTTTCTCTTGTAAATTATTGTAAATAATTTGTGAATATTTTGTAAATATCTCTAACCCTTGTAAATTATTTTTATCATTTGTAAATAATAATTTTGGGTTTTTATTTGAGAAATTTCTAGATTTTGTGTCTTGGGCTCTATTTATTCAACTAGCATGCACTTGATCTCAACATTTCAAAGGAAAATCTAAAGCATAAGTAACTAGTCATTATTCTACCCAAACTGTTGGGGTTTCAGGGCTAGTGTCAACATTACTACAGTAGAGGAAGTCGTCCTTCTTATCTAGGGGTTGTGTTTGGCATCTGATGGTAGATCTAGGGCCTGAAGACCAAGATGTACAAGACCTAAGTGCCCAAATTTGGACATTGGGCCTGGAAGAGGAAACACTAGCTTGGAAGAGGAAATGCTAGCCGTAGAGGGCTCATCTACAGCTACAACTGGGGATTTTCTTGAGCAAATATTTTCTGAAGTTGATTTGCAGTGCATTTTCAAAGTTGAAGTCATTTTCTGGGCATTTGCAGCATTTTGAGGCTATATTGGCCTAGCCATAAGGGCTAGAGGCCATCTCTGGCCTAGCTGCTATGGTTAGAGGGCTAAAAGTCCTATCCACAGTCATTTTAGGTCTCTCCAAGAGGGCCGCAGCCTTAATCAGGCCTCCCAGTCTAGGCCGCAGCCCTAAAAGGCCTCAATTTCGATTCTTGCAAGGGATTTTAAGGTTAATTTCTTGTTTTGCAAGCTTAAGACAAAATTTGGCAAGAGTTTGCAGTGATTCTCCATTATATTTTTGTCATCTAGTGAGCTAATCTTGGTTTTGTAGGCTTATTGTCCATCAAGTAAGGGTTTCAAGGGCCAAAATTTTATTTGATTCATCATTCCAGCCCTTGGAGGCCTAGCCGCTAACCTCAAGGCCACTTTTGGACCTAGCCATTTGCATAATTTATCATTCAATTTTTTTTTTGGTGGGGGGGGGGGGCTAATTTCTGTGTTTGTAGGAATATTACACCTGTTGGAGGCTTCACTTCACCATTTTGAAGTCATTTTCCCTAGCCGCTAGCCTAGGAGGATCATCTTGTCTTGGTCGTTGGGTTTTGATGACCTTCTTCCTTGTTTACAAGCTAACAATTGGTGGTTGCATGTTTTCAAAGGACAAATCATTGTTAATACTTTGCATCATGGGCCCTAAGGTTGCCCCAACTTGGTAAAATTGCAATTGAAGCTAGGCCATTAGGCCTTGAAGGTTTGCTCTCCTTAACTCTCTCTCTTTTATTAGCTGTCATAAACAATCAGATCTGAACATTAAGATTTCAGTGGCATATAAATCAAAATATAAGCTTAAGCAACCCTAATATAAGCTAACAACTCATATATGCCATCACACTTTAATATGTTGTTGAACTGTAATATGTTGAGCATGCACTAGTGTTTATTTTCAGTATTTACATTGTAAACAACTTGTTAAGTAACAGAACAAGTAGGTAGGAATAAATCAGATAAAGTGCATGGAGGGTTTCTAATTTGTAAACTTAGAAACTTCAACACTTGTTAGCGAGCAACTTCTTCGGATTGAGCCACAAGGATGACATCTGATGCCATAGGGCATCCTTTGTATGTATCTCTAACCGTAATTCACTTAGATAGGTTTCATTTATGTTTTATTAAAATAAAATTATATTTTTGTCACTAGATAGTTCTCATTTTAGCATTTATGTTTTATGTTTTGAAGTTTCATTTGTTAGAATAGGATTTCTATTCCAGCGGATGATATTTGATGTTATATGCATGATGATTTGATTTAGAGCATATATCTACTTGATGTTTCTTTGTTTTCTTGGATACAAGATTCTAGATTCTTAGATTCCTTCATGGAAGAAATGTGTCCCCAAGTAGAGCCAGATGTTGACCATGTACATGTCAACAATATGAGAAGCAGAGTATAAAGTAGTGGATCAAAATTTTTAAGTCAATTTCATCATTGTTGTAAGAACCATAAACTGAAATGCAGGAAGCATATAGAAATTTTAAATTTGTACTTACCTGGACTGCTATCTGATCCGGTGAAGTTGATGATGTTGCTATTGCTCTGCTCCAATTATCTGGGAGACCAATTCCACCCAGCCAGACTGAGCAGAGACTGGCTGCTCAATCCAGTAAGCTTCTCACAGAAGCTCACTGTCCCCCGTGCCCAGAACCTCAGACGAATTAAAGCTCTTCCAATGGCAGACCTCTCTCCCTTGGTGAATCCCTCCTGGTTTCTCACTCCGTTCTTCCAGCCCCCTTTCTCGGTTCAGACCTCTGGTTTTAACTGCGGGCTTGGCGGTGGCCGCCCTCCCACCTGTAGCCACCGCCTTCCCTCCTCCCGACACGCCTTCCATGCATTTTTGTGGCTCTCAGATATTTTGCCCCTGCTGTCTTATGTCTGTTCTTATCTATCCTATTTGATTTATGCGCCCTTTATATAAGGGTGTTTTCTTTTATTTTTATTATAAGGTTTTAATTTTATAAAGTTTAAAATTTATATTTATAAAGTTTAATCATATTTATTTTAAAGTTTAATTCAGATTTGTTTTAAGGTTTATTATATCTGTTTTAATATAAAGTTTAAAACTTTATGTTAGTGGATTAGTTTAGATGGGTTGTTACATACACTCCCCCTTCAAAAAACCTCTTCCCGAAGTTAGAGTTTTAGGTTTAAGGTTTTAATGGACACGTCTTTCCCCATCCAGGTTCCCAAGCTATTCTAAAATCCTTCTATCCTTCCTAATCTCTTCTGCTCCCATCCTATCCGTCCTCTACTGGAGTATGCCATGGCGTTAGTTTTACTGACCTAACCATTCATAAACTCTAAGGTGACAGCGTCGATTATACCGACCTGATTCCCAGTAGGCATCCGACAGTCATCATCACACGTCTAGGGGAGCGTGATTCACACAGTCCTCCCATTGCTCCAGGATTCGGAGGATAAACGGTGGGCAACACCGCCACCCCTCCTAGTAGAATTAGGGCTAATACCCTATCATAGAATCACTTTGAGCTTAATTGTTCTGAGGTTCTGTCATCACGTGGTCATCTCGGTAATTGTCTATTACCTGCAATCATACACTTATCTATGCATTTGTAAAATGTGCATCAGCATATTCAAAATAACTCACGTATTATTCACTTATGAATTCATCTATTATACTTCAGTACAACATATTTTGCCATATTCCATGCATGTCTTTTTGACTTTTATCTAGAATGTATTCACTTCCTGATTTCTATCCCATCGATCATATTGACATGTATAAATAAATCAGATCTATAATATCTTAATTTCTTTCAGAAGTAAAATCATTCAACTGTCTTAACTTTACTTTGACAACTATAATTTAGTAAAATGAACCACATATATTGTTTTGGTATCCATGTATCAACAGGAATTAACCATATATTATGCCACAAAATTTCACGTTTATCTATACTCATTCAAAATGTTTTTGAATCTCTGATTGTAGTGAAGTAAATATATACTAAACATAGTTTAAAGTTCTTCAAAGTGGACATAGATTAGGGTATCTCTGACATATGTCCTCTGTATTTTCCCAAGTTGCTGATCCAAGACTATACTTGTCCCATTGGACCTTAACTTGGTCCACCAGGCGGTTCCTCAGTTGTCGAACTCTACGTTCCAGTATACGTAACGGTTCGACTGTTATGACTCCCTCGTCCGATACCTGCAATTCCTTCCATTGAAGGTTATGAGATAGATAAGCTATATAATGTCTTAATACAGAAACATAAAATACATTATGAATTCTATGCCGGTGAGGTGGCAGGGCAAGACGATAGGCAACAAGTCCCACTCTTTCCGTGATTTTAAATGGCCCAATAAATCGGGGTGATAACTTTGTCCCTTTTTCAAATCGAATAGTACTTTTATTTGGCTTGATGCGGATGAAAACCTGATCCCCTACTTCATACCTCCTATCAGTTCTGTGAGCATCAACATAACTCTTCTGTCTATCCTGAGCTTCCTTTAATCGTTGTCTAATTTGTCTTACCTGCGCTTCCATTTCATGGATTAATTCTGGTCCTATTATCACTCGATCTTCTAACCTATCCCAACTTAACGGTGTTCTGCAAGGTCGGCCATATAAAGCTTCAAATGGAGCATCCCAATCAAGCTGTGGTAACTGTTGTTGTATGTGAATTCGACTAAGGGTAAATACTTTTCCCAGTGTGATTGCTGATCCACCACATACATTCGCAACATGTCTTCAAGTACTTGATTTACTCTTTCAGTTTGCCCATCAGTCTCAGGATGGTAAGCAGTGCTTAAATTTAGCTGAGTACCTAAGGCTGTTTGCATGCAAGTCCAGAATCTAGAAGTGAATCGTGAATCTCTATCGGATATAATATTTTTAGGTACTCCATGAAATCTGATAATTTCATTTATGAATACTCGAGTTACGTTAGCAACATCGTAAGTATTTCTTACGGGAATGAAATGGGCGCTTTTTGTTAATTTATCCACCACTACCAAAATGGCATTGTTTCTTTGAGAAGTAAGAGGTAGTTCAGTGATAAAATCCATAGAAATGGTCTCCCATTTAGACATAGGAATGTCGTGGGGTTGTAATAGGCCCGCTGGGTGACAATGATTTGCCTTTACTTGCTGACATTCCAGACATTTTGCAACAAATTGAGTGATATTGCGCTTCATACCTGACCAAAAGAAGAGTTTCTTGGTGTCCGCATACATTTTCCCTACTCCAGGATGAGCACAATATAATACTCTGTGGGCTTCCCCAAGAATGGTATCTCGAAGATCTTTATCATCAGGAATATACATCCTTCCATGGAATCATAAGATTCTGTCGTTTTCTAGTTCATATCCCTCGAACTTCGATTCTTTTGCCCTTTTTCCCTCAAGACTTGCTTGCACTTTTAAATACCAGCTATCTTTTATAAGATGATCCAGTACTCGTTGTCTTAAGTCTACTTTAATGGGTATGAGAGAAAATATCCGAGGTCTTCTGCTTAAAGCATCTGCTACTACATTTTTTTTCCCTTAATGTATGATATCCCGAAGTCATATTCACTTATAAATTCACTCCATCGCCTTTGTCTGGCATTTAAGTCTCTTTGGGTGAACAAATATTGTAGACTTTGATGGTCGCTTTTAAGTGTAAAACTTCGTTCCACTAGGTAGTGTCTCCAAATCTTTAAAGCTAGCACTACAGCGGTTAATTCTAAATCGTGAGTAGCATAGAGTTCTTCATGAGGTTTTAATTTTCTGGAAGCATATGCTATTACTCCTCTATCCCGCATCAACACTGCACCCAGTCCCTGTTTGGATGCATCAGTACATACTATAAAATCTTTGTCCATGTCAGGGACTCTTAGTATCGGTGCACTGGTGAGTAGTCTTTTGAGTTTAGAGAATGCTTTTGTACATTCCTCGGTCCATTCATACTTAACACCTTTTCGCTAAAGGGTTGTAATTGGCTTTGCGATTTTGGAGAACCCCTCCACAAATCTTCGGTAATAACCGGCTAAACCTATAAAGCTTCGTATCTCATGAGCATTTTTCGGTATTGGCCAATCTATGATCGCTTTTACCTTCTCAAATCTACTGAAATCCCTTCACCTGATATGATGTGTCCCAAATAATGAATCCTTTCCTGAAAGAATGAACACTTGGATAGTTATCCATACAACTGACGTTCTCTAAGACAGGACAATACTATCCGCAAATGATCTTCATGCTCTTTTTTATTGTTGGAATAGATGAGAATATCATTTAAAAAGACTTGCACAAATTGATCGAGATATTTACGGAAAACACTGTTCATAAGATTCATGAATACGACTGGCGCATTTGTTAACCCAAATGGTACCACAATAAATTCATAATGTCCAAAACATGTTCGGAATGCAGTCTTGGAAATATCATTTTTAGAAATCCTTAGCTGATGATAGCCTGATCGAAGATCAATTTTTGAAAAGACAGCAACTCCTTTCATTTGATCGAAAAGATCGTCGATTCGAGGCATAGGGTATTGATTCTTTACTGTAGCTTGATTCAAGTCTCGATAATCTATGCATAATCTTAAAGATCCATCTTTCTTCTTCACAAAAATTACAGGAGCGCCCCAAGGTGATGTACTGGGCTGAATATGCCCTATATCCAGTAGTTCCTTCAATTGAAATTGCAGTTCCTGAAGTTCTGGAGCTGTCATTCTATAAGGTGTTTTAGAGATTGGTTGGGTACTTGGTTTTAACTCAATAGTGAGATCTAGCTCTCGTACCGGAGGTAATCCTGGTAACTCTTTTGGAAATACATCCGGGAATTCGGCTAACACGGGATATTGTCCTAAGGATGGTCCTTTTCCTTCGCTTACCTCTTGAATTACATAAGCTTGACAACCTTTCTTTAAACAACGCTTCATCTGCATTGCTGAAATGTAGCATAAAGAAAATTCCCTCTTGATTCCTTGAATTTGGATTACTTCTCCTTCATCATTTATGCCTAGAATCCTTTTCCAATAACAATCTACCTAAGCTTGGTGAGCTTCTAGCCAATCCATACCTATGATAAGATCATACGCTCCTAAGGCTATGACATAAACTTTTAGTTTAGTCGTACAGACCCCTAGATCGATTTTGCATTGATCCACACTCAAGCCCACGACTTGGAGTTCTCCTGAGGCCATTTCCACTTGATGGAAATCATTTTGTCTATGCGTTGCCAGCCCACATTTGTTTAATGCATATGACGAAATGAAACTATCTGTGGCACAAGTATCAAATAAGATTTTGAGTTTTATACCATTGATAGTACCTGAAGATTCCACTACAGTGGATTGATGTGCTGCTTGGTCGTGGTCGACTACTGCATGAATTCTATGATTACCTCGATTGTTTGATATCGGTTCCTTTCTAGTCCTATGCAATATATTCAATGAAGCTTCTGGGCAGTCACGTTGAAAGTGCGGTCCCCCACATTCCCAACAATTATGTTGCGCTGATCCTCTTGAGTCAGGACGTGAATTCCTAGAGAACGAGCTTCGTCCTCTCGTGTTGATTCCCCTCGAATTTCTTCCTCCACTAGCGGTCCCTCGAGATGCCCATGGACTGGTGTTTGATGATCCCGCGGCTATAGTGTTTACTGCCATGGGAGCTCTCGTCCTTATATTTCTTGGGGTAAACCTGTTACCGTAAGGTGGCCTCGAGTTACCTCCTCTGAAGAAGTTCCAGGGAGCCTTTCCTGGAAATCCTGATTGTAAAGGCCCTGTTGGCCCCATGTCTTTTTTGATTCCTAGGTGCTCTTCAGCATAACGACCACATTCAACCGCCTCAGCTACTGATGACGGTTTCCACATGCTTACCAATGCTCTAATGTGAGGGTTTAACCCAAATATGAAGCGTTCAGCTTGACGTTCATCAGAGTCTAAGTAGTGAATGTATTTTACAAGCTCCATAAACCTTATCTCACACTCTTCCACTGTTTTATTTACTTGAATTAATGTATGAAAGGCTCTGGCTTGCTATTGTTGAAAGTATGGAGGTAAATACTTTTTGCGGAACCTTTCCTCAAATAGTTCCCAAGGGACATTATCTGATGTAAGGTGCAGCTGCTTTTCCAAGTTTCCCCACCAAATCAAGGCACTTTCCTTTAGTTGAAACACGACAATTTTTGTTTTTGCCGAAGAAGAATATTCTCTTAACCCAAAGCATTTGTTCATTCCTTCCAACCATGCCTCAGCGCGTTCACCTGCTCGACCTCCTGAGAATTATGGGAGTCTGATTTTCTAAAGCTCCCTAGAAATGTCCTCTTTCGATCTTCTGGGCTCAAAATTCTTTGGTTTCGGTGAACTGGTAGCCAAATGTTAAAATTCCTCTTTGGTTTTAGCCTTAGTTGATTCTTTTAATGTCTCCAATAAGGCTTCCAAAGAGTTCATTATCATAGTCAACTTTGGCACTGGGGCATTTGATGTTGATAATGGTCTTGGTGGTGACGATGGTGATGGTGGTGGCGATGGGGACGATGATGGCGACGGTGGCGGCCTTAATGGTGGTGATGCTGCCCGATCACGTCGTCGTCGCTCATAAGTCCTTACCATTGTAATGGTTCCTGAACATATCACAAAATTTTTATAAAAGTTTTGAGGTAGACAGTTGAATTTTAACATATAGTTTCTTTTGCAACATCACATTCATCTTACTGGTACTGAGGTCAAGGAGGGTGGTCTCGCGACCTCCTTGTCCTAATGGAGGGTATTCTATCCTAATATGAAGAATGCAATAGTGTATGGTCATTAGCTCCTAAGGTAAAACATCTAAGAAGGTCATGCATATTTATTAAATAACCCTGAGTATATTGACAATGATGGTAAAAATGAGAATCCAACAAAGAAATCATGTTTTGATTACTATTACCAGTTGTGGCAGAGAAATTATCTGATGCGAATGATTGAGTAGATTCTTTTTATCTTCATCAATTAAGAGGTCTATTGTCTATGTGACTAAAAATAATGTATGAGTAAGTTTGTGATTTTCTTAATATCACATATATTTTACTTATTAATTCCTTTTATGACACGGTTTAGTATTTAGTATTTACTAAGTCTTCTTGTACTCCAGAAGATGAATTAATAATACCAGGGTACTTTATGCGTGGTTCTTCAAAAGTTGCATACTAAGAGACACACCAAAGGAAGAAACTGTAAAATATGTGTTTTGGAACTGCATAATTTCTTGAACTTATTGGGTATGGATCTCTCAAATTCTACCCCTCTTAGCTGTTCCTTTCAACTGGAAATTGGCAATTCTAGGAGGCTATGAATGATCAAACAACATAACAGGGAACCTATCAAGTTAGAATTGATTACTGTCAAGGAACACAAAAAGGAACCTGTTAGAAGGGTTCATTTTCCTTTGGAAGGGGTGTATAACAATTTGCAATGATGACTAGTCTAATGCTTGACTTGGACAGTGGACTGCATTTAAAGTTGATCTGGCAGAACAGATTACAACCACAATATATGTGTATAGAAAAAGATGTAGACTCTGTCCAGACCGGTGCTAAGGTGAATGCATTGGCTCTGCTTACGAAAGATGGGAGGGAGAGTTAATTGCAGTATTTAAACAAGGCAACTGATGGTCTTGCAGATTGCTGATGTAACCATTCTTTACTCTATAATATAAAATAGCTTTCCATACAGCAGTTTGTATAGCTAAGGCAGACACACTTGCTCTCCTTCCCTATGATAGAAGAGGGGACAATGGCAATATTGTCTATTTAACTGATGGCTTGCTGATGTAATGCTATTTTTACTAGTAATATAAGTGGTTCATAAGGCTGGACCACGAGAGTAGTGTTCAAGCAATCACTTTCCTAGTAACCAGGAAAGGAAGGAAAAAATCTTGCCACTTGATTCAATGACAATAAATCACATTTTATAAAAGGAACATGCCTTCTCATCTAGGAAGAATGTTAAAGACAAAATAATGTCCACTGACATGAAATCATTTGTACATTGATGGTAACCATCGAAGAAAGCATCACACAAATTCCAGTCTTCAATAATGAGGTGGCCTTGGCGTAGAACTTTGGTGGTTTCAACCAAGCTTATATACATCAAAAACTATCAAGGATATCATGAGAAATGCTGTTAAATGCAAAATTGTCACAACAGATTTATTGGAGAAGACTTTTGTGACATGACAAGCAATCATGTAGTAAGAGGATGTTGGCAATGCTTGCTAGAAAGATTAAAGTAGATCTCCAGGACAAATATGACATACCTGCCTCTATGAAGCAACAAGGGCAATAAATGTTTGAACATGTGAAGTGCCTCATAAATATTGTCCAGTATAAGAGGGCAACCATTCTACATGCAATGTCATTTAAATGTGTTGGCAAACTTCTCTATTATATGATGCTGAACTGAAGGAGGAATGTGAATAGCAAAGATTCAAGTGAGAGTATTGTAATAGGAATAACCAGACCTATATAGCCAATTTTTTAAAGGATAAAAGCAAAGAATGAGCTAAAAAGTAAAGAGAGGTTTGACACAGTAAAAGATGCATAACATGTCAGAGATGAACTGTTATTCTGTAGTGCTAGCAATACCAGATACACATTCGGAGTCCACAAAAGGTGAATACCCAATGACAAATGGAAATTTTCACTTCTCATCCAAGCTACAGATCAATTGGAGTGCTGGAGTACATATGGGAAAGTTGGAATCAATGACCCTATAATTAAGGTTCAATTTTCAATGAGGTCACAAAGCACACTGAGAAAACCAGAAGCAATTTTCCTGCAAACAATCTGTAAGAGTAAAATTAGAAAGACTGTATTCCCATTCATTTCCTCCAACCACCTAAGCATTTTATGAGACCAAAATAAATGGAAACAATGAAGAAAAAAACAAACTATCATCCAAAAAAAATAAAAATAATTCCACCAGCAACAAAAGTCAGGATCTGATAATAGACAAGGGCAACATAATGATATTATATTACTATCCCAGAATTCAAAATTAAACATTAAGCAGGATTGGATGTGACCCATTCTGTTTCATTCACAATCTCATTCCTTACTTTTCTATCTCAAAAAATTCTATTTCTGAGACTTCTCTGCCTTGAAATTGCTTCAACTTTTATAAAAGATGTATGGTAGAAATTTGAAAGTAAACCTTGAAAGATATTAAAAGTCACTGACAGCAAATAGATGTTAGAAACTCGAAGAAGCAATTTATAAAATTAACCCAATTGCAAAATCAATTTGGGATATTTTCAACTGTACGCAACAAAGTCCATGAATAAAATATAAGGCCATCTCCACAGTTCACTGACGCTGATACCGTTGCAGCTGAGTCCATCGTTGTCCTTCTGCGTTATGAATAATTTATTATTATTATTTTTTTAAAAAGTCGTTCAACGATTTATTTTTTTATACGATTAAATGAAATAATATTTACGCACCCATATTAATCAGATATTACACAGGCACGTTTATAGCGATGATAACGCTGGCAATTTAAGACGCCGACACCTGTTGTTCGACCACCTGAAAGGTGGAACCATGCAGACACGTGGGGTCGTAGATTCGAAATTCGTGGCAGGGATTCCTTCTCCTCCCACCCCAACTGAAAGCGATCGGTGACAAGAAACATCACCAGGACAATACCGCGTGGAAGATTTGCATCCTTGCTTTCTTCCAGGGCTTTTCTATATCTGCAGGGAAGGCTCAATCGTGCATAAAATCTGAGATTTTGACTCTTAAAAAACAGATTCCTTCCATTTCTCCGCAGTGAAAACCTAGCCCACCTTTGCCAACGGCTTAAGCATTCTTTCATTTTTATCACTGCTGAACCCTCTAGTAGAACTCAGGAAGCCATGGCCTTGCACTTGGACTTGAAATAAACCGGGCATCATAAAAGTTTTAACACTAGAATGTCCGAGAGAGTAGTCTGGGCCACTTCCTCCAAACAGGAATTAAGGTCTGCTGCAGCTTGAGCAGTTGCGGCCAGACTTCCCTTCTCCTGTTATCTAATTCTTCTTATGTCGAAATTTCTTTCAATAAGTTAAAACGCTACCAAGTTTTAGGGCTCTCCATGAAGTTGCAATAACATCATAAAACGGCTCCTAGGGCTCTATGAATAATCATTATCGACCACACGACAACCATTCTGTACATATTTATCACTTTAAGAATCATCCGAATAGTCATACAAAAAAAATAAAAATAAACGCCCTTCTCATAGGAATTCCAAAATCATGGAACATATTGCAACAAACAAACCGCAGGGATTATCTAAACAGAGGATGAAAGAGATGAACAAAATGTGCGTCTAGTTGATTCGCTCAGTCAGAAATCGAAAAGGCAAATAAAAGTCTTAATCGCTTCCAGAGTCATCAAAATCGTGAATTGTTTACATATTCGGAGTTAATTATTCACCAATTCAGGAATGACCGAATACGATTCTGTATCAACTAAGAGGATTTCATGCCGCGTTCAAACGAGTCGGTACTCGGTATTATATTTTGCTCTGTCGAACCTATGCAACAGAATAAATGCAGACACACGGCAAAAGATTGACAGAAAAACAGGAAAATTACAAAGGTTTGAAAACTATAAGGGCCTATGAGGTTGAAAGGGTTTGAACACGCCATCTGATACCATATGTAAGAACCATAAACTGAAATGCAGGAAGTGTATAGAAATTTTAAATTTTGTACTTACCTGGACTGCTATCTGATCCGGTGAAGTTGATGATGCTGCTACTGCTCTGCTCCAATTATCCAGGAGACCAATTCCACCCAGCTAGACTGAGCAGAGATTGGCTGCTCAATCCAATAAGCTTCTCACAGAAGCTCATTGTCCCCCGTGCCCAGAACCTCAGACGGATTAAAGCTCTTCCAATGGCAGACCTCTCTCCCTTGGTGAATCCCTCCTCCTAGTTTCTCACTCCGTTCTTCCAGCCCCCTTTCTCGGTTTAGACCTCCGGTTTTAACTGCGGGCTTGGCGGTGGCCGCCCTCCCACCTGCAGCCACCGCCTTCCCTCCTCCCGACACGCCGTCCATGCATTTTTGCGGCTCTCAGATATTTTTCCCCTGCTGTCTTATGTCTTTTCTTATCTATCCTATTTGATTTATGCGCCCTTTATATAAGGGTGTTTTCTTTTATTTTTATTATAAGGTTTTAATTTTATAAAGTTTAAAATTTATATTTATAAAGTTTAATCATATTTATTTTAAAGTTCAATTCATATTTGTTTTAAGGTTTATTATATCTGTTTTAATATAAAGTTAAAACTTTATCTTAGTGGATTAGTTTAGATGGGTTGTTACATACACTCCCCCTTCAGAAAACTTCGTCCCGAAGTTAGAGTTTTAAGTTTAAGGTTTTAATGGACACGTCTTTCCCTATCCAGGTTCCCAAGCTATTCTAAAATCCTCCTATCCTTCCTAATCTCTTCTGCTCCCATCCTATCCGTCCTCTACTGGAGTATGCCATGGCGTTAGTTTTACTGACCTAACCATTCATAAACTCTAAGGTGACAGCGTCGGTTATACCAGCCTGATTCCTAGTAGGCATCCGACAGTCATCATCACACGTCTAGGGGAGCATGATTCACACAGTCCTCCCATGACTCCAAGATTCGGAGGATAAATGGTGGGCAACACCTCCACCCCTCCTAGTAGAATTAGGGCTAATACCCTATCATAGAATCACTTTGAGCTTTAATTGTTCTGAGGTTCTGTCATCACGTGGTCATCCCGGTAACTGTCTATTACTTGCAATCATACACTTATCTATGCATTCGTAAAATGTGCATCAGCATATTCAAAATAACTCACGTATTATTCACTTATGAATTCATCTATTATACTACAGTACAACATATTTTGCCATATTCCATGCATGACTTTTTGACTTTCATCTAGAATGTATTCACTTCCTGATTTCTATCCCATCGATCATATTGACATGTATAAATAAATCAGATCTATAATATCTTAATTTCTTTCAGAAGTAAAATCATTCAACTATCTTAACTTTACTTTGACAACTATAATTTAGTAAAATGAACCACATATATTGTTTGGTATCCATGTACCAGCAGGAATTAAACATATATTATGCCACAAAATTTCACGTTTATCTATAATCATTCAAAATGTTTCTGAGTCTCTGATTGTAGTGAAGTAAATATATACTAAACATAGTTTAAAGTTCTTCAAAATGGACATAGATTAGGGTATCTCTGACATATGTCCTTTGTATTTTCTCAAGTTGCTGATCCAGGACTATACTTGTCCAATTGGACCTTAACTTGGTCCACCAGGCGGTTCCTCAGCTGTCGAACTCTACGTTCCAGTATACGTAACGGTTCGACCGTTATGACTCCCTCGTCCGATACCTGCAATTCCTTCAATTGAAGGTTATGAGATAGATCAGCTATATAATGTCTTAATACAGAAACATGAAATACATTATGAATTCTATGCAAGTGAGGTGGCAGGGCAAGACGATAGGCAACAGGTCCCACTCTTTCCGTGACTTTAAATGGCCCAATAAATCGGGGTGATAACTTTGTCCCTTTTCCGAATCGAATAGTACTTTTATTTGGCTTGATGCAGATGAAAACCTGATCCCCTACTTCATACCTCCTATCAGTTTTGTCAGCATCAGCATAACTCTTCTGTCTATCCTGAGCTTCCTTTAATCGTTGTCTAATTTGTCTTACCTACGCTTCCATTTCATGGATTAATTCTGGTCCTATTATCACTCGATCTTCTAACCTGTCCCAACTTAACGGTGTTCTGCAAGGTCGGCCGTAAAAAGCTTCAAATGGAGGCATCCCAATCAAGCTGTGGTAACTGTTGTTGTATGCGAATTCGACTAAGGGTAAATACTTTTCCCAGTGTGATTGTTGATCCATCACATACATTCGCAACATGTCTTCAAGTACTTGATTTACTCTTTCAGTTTGCCCATCAGTCTCAAGATGGTAAGCAGTGCTTAAATTCAGCTGAGTACCTAAGGCTATTTGCATGCAAGTCCAGAATCTAGAAGTGAATCGTGAATCTCTATCGAATATAATCTTTTTAGGTACTCCATGAAATCTAATAATTTCATTTATGAATACTCGAGCTACGTCAGCAACATCGTAAGTATCTCTTACGGGAATGAAATGGGCGCTTTTTGTTAATTTATCCACCACTACCAAAATGGCATTGTGTTTTTGAGAAGTAAGAGGTAGTCCAGTGATAAAATCCATAGAAATGGTCTCCCATTTAGACATAGGAATGTCGTGGGGTTGTAAGAGGCCCGCTAGGTGACAATGATCTACCTTTACTTGCTGACATTCCAGACATTTTGCAACAAATTGAGTGATATCGCGCTTCATACCTGACCAAAAGAAGAGCTTCTTGGTGTCCGCATACATTTTCCCTACTCCAGGATGAGCACAATATACTGCTCTGTGGGCTTCCCCAAGAATGGTATCTCGAAGATATTTATCCTCAGGAATATACATCCTTCCATGGAATCATAAGATTCCGTCGTTTTCTAGTTCATATCCCTCGAACTTTGATTCTTTTGCCCTTTTTCCCTCAAGACTTGCTCTCACTTTTAAATACCAGCTATTTTTTATAAGATGATCCAGTACTCGTTGTCTTAAGTCTACTTTAATGGGTATGAGAGAAAATATCCGAGGTCTTCTGCTTAAAGCATCTGCTACTACATTTTCTTTTCCCTTAATGTATGATATCCCGAAGTCATATTCACTTAGAAATTCACTCCATCGCCTTTGTCTGGCATTTAAGTCTCTTTGGGTGAACAAATATTGTAGACTTTGATGGTCGCTTTTAAGTGTAAAACTTCGCCCCACTAGATAGTGTCTCCAAATCTTTAAAGCTAGCACTACAGCGGCTAATTCTAAATCGTGAGTAGCATAGAGTTCTTCATGAGGTTTTAACTTTCTGGAAGCATATGCTATTACTCCTCTATTCTGCATCAACACTGCACCCAGTCCCTGTTTGGATGCATCAGTACATATTGTAAAATCTTTGTCCATGTTAGGGACTCTTAGGATCGGTGCACTGGTGAGTAGTCTTTTGAGTTCAGAGAATGCTTTTCTACATTCCTCGGTCCATTCATACTTAACACCTTTCCGCTGAAGGGTTGTAATTGGCTTTGCGATTTTGGAGAACCCCTCCACAAATCTTCGGTAATAATCGGCTAAACCCATAAAGCTTCGTATCTCATGAGCATTTTTCGGTATTGGCCAATCCATGATCGCTTTTACCTTCTCAAGATCTACTGAAATCCCTTCACCTGATATGATGTGTCCCAAATAATGAATCATTTCCTGAAAGAATGAACACTTGGATAGTTTTCCATACAAATGGCGTTCTCTAAGACAGGACAATACTATCCGTAAATGATCTTCATGCTCTTTTTTATTCTTGGAATAGATAAGAATATCATCTAAAAAGACTTGCACAAATTGATCGAGATATTTACAGAAAACACCGTTCATAAGATTCATGAATACGACTGGCGCATTTGTTAACCCAAATGGTACCACAGTAAATTCATAATGTCCAAAACGTGTCCAGAATGCAGTCTTGGTAATATCATTTTCAGAAATCCTTAGCTGATGATAGCCTGATCGAAGATCAATTTTGGAAAAGACAGCAGCTCCTTTCATTTGATCGAAAAGATCGTCGATTTGAGGCATAGGGTATTGATTCTTTACTGTAGCTCGATTCAAGTCTCAATAATCTATGCATAATCTTAAAGATCCATCTTTCTTCTTCACAAAAATTACAGGAGCGCCCCAAGGTGATGTGCTGGGCCGAATATGCCCTATATCCAGTAGTTCCTTCAATTGGATCTGCTGTTCCTGAAGTTCTGGAGCCGTCATTCTATAAGGTGCTTTAGAGATCGGATGGGTACCTGGTTTTAATTCAATAGTAAGATCTAATTCTCTTACCGGGGGTAATCCAGGTAGTTCTTTTGGAAATACATCTGGAAATTCGACTAACACCGGATATTGTCCTAGGGATGGCCCTTTTTCTTGGCTTACTTCTTGAATTACATAAGCCTAGCAACCTTTCCCTAAACAATGCTTCATCTGCATTGCTGAAATGTAGCGTAAGGAGACTTCCCTCTTGATTCCCTGAATTTGGATTGCTTCTCCTTCATCATTTATGCCTAGAATCCTTTTCCCATAACAATCTACCCAAGCTTGGTGAGTTTCTAGCCAATCCATACCTATGATAAGATCATATGTTCCTAATGCTGTGACATAAACTTTCAATTTAGTCAAACAGACCCCTAGGTCAATCTTGCATTGATCCACACTCAAGCCCACGGTTTGGAGTTCTCCTGATGCCATTTCCACTTGATGGAAATCATTTTGTCTACGAGCTGCCAGCCCACATTTGTTTAATGCATATGATGAAATGAAACTATCTGTGGCACCAGTATCAAATAAAATTTTGAGTTTTATACCATTGATAATACTTGAAGATTCCACTACAGTGGATTGATGTGCTACTTGGTTGTGGTCGA
This sequence comes from Pinus taeda, assembly GCA_000404065.3. Taxonomy (NCBI): domain Eukaryota; kingdom Viridiplantae; phylum Streptophyta; class Pinopsida; order Pinales; family Pinaceae; genus Pinus; species Pinus taeda. The sequence goes on along the minus strand of APFE030920068.1, from coordinate 22,135 downwards.
CCACTGCATGAATTCTATGATTACCTCGGTTGTCTGAATTTGGTTCCTTTCCAGTCCTATGCAATATATTCAACGAAGCTTCGGGGCAGTCCTGTTGAAAGTGCGGTCCCCCACATCCCCAACAATTAAGTGGTGCTGATCCTCTTGAGTCAGAGCGTGAATTCCTAGAGAACGAGCTTCGTCCTCTCGTGTTGATTCCTCTCGAATTTCTCCCTCCACTAGCGGTCCTTCGAGATGCCCAGGGGCTGGTGTTTGATGATCCCGCGACTATAGTGTTTACTGTCATGGGAGCTCCCATCCCAATATTTCTTGGGGTAAACCTGTTACCGTACGGTGGCCTCGAGCTACCGCCTCTTAAGAAGTTCCAGGGAGTCTTTCCTGGAAATCCTGATTGGACAGGCCCTGTTGGCCCCATATCCTTTTTGATCCCCAGGTGCTCTTCTGCATAACGACCACATTCGACTGCCTCGGCTACTGATAGTGATGATGGCTTCCACATGCTTACCAAGGCTCTAATGTGAGGATTTAACCCAAATATAAAGCGTTCAGCCTGACGTTCGTCTAAGTCTAAGTAGTGAATGTATTTTACCAGTTCCATAAACCTTATCCCGTACTCTTCCACCGTTTTACTTCCCTGAATTAACGTATGAAAGGCTCTTGCTTGCTGTTGTTGAAAGTACGGAGGTAAATAATTTGCGCGAAACCTTTCCTCAAATAGCTCCCAAGGGGCATTATCTGATGTAAGGTGTAGCTGCTTTTCCAAATTTCCCCACCAAATCAAGGCACTTTCCTTTAGTTGAAACACGGCAATTTTTGTTTTTGCCGAAGACGAATATTCTCTTAACCTAAAGCATTTGTTCATTCCCTCCAACCATGCTTCAGCGTGTTCACCTGCCCGACCTCCTGAGAATTCCGAGAGTCTGATTTTCTGAAGCTCCCTAGAGATGTCCTCTTTCGATCTTCTAGGCTCGAAATTCTTTGGTTCCGCTGAACTAGTAGCCAAATGATGAGATTCCTCTTTGGTTTTAGCCTTAGTGGATTCTTTTAATGTCTCCAATAAGGCTTCCAAGGAGTTCATTATCACAGTCAACTCTGGCGCTGGGGCGATGGATGTTGATAATGGTTTGGGTGGTGATGATGGGGACGATGATGGCGACGGTGGCAGCATTAATGGTGGTGATGCTGCCCGATCACGTCGTCGTCGCTCATACGTCTTTACCATTGTAATGGTTCCTGAACACATAATAAAATTTTATCAAAGTTTTGAGGTAGACAACCGAATTTAACGCCTAATTTTCCTTTGCGACCTCACATTCATAAACAGGTATAGTTTTGCTATTTTTACCCGCTAGGCGGATCTTACTGGTACCGAGGTCAAGGAGGGTGGTCTTGCGACCTCCTTGTCCTAATGCAGGGTATTCTACCCTAATATGAATAATGCAGAAGTGTATGGCTATTCGTTCCTAAGGTAAGACATCTTTGTATATCACTTACATTCTTGTTTAGGATGATTACACTCTCAAAGAAGATGCAACAATATATAGGAATCTCAGCAACACTCAAAGCATGACCAAACTCAAACCATAAAAACAGATAAACATCATTCCATAGAAACGTGCTCAACTAGAGAGAATCTTGTTTTTTTTTTTAGGCTTTCAAGACAAAGCATTCTTTAAAGGGGGCAGCAATGTTACAGACATAGTAATATGATAAATGACAAATAATTCGTTAATGGAAAGATGTGTCTTGTCAAAAAGACATGTTCATTAGTATGAGTAGGCACTCCGTTTAGGTATTTATAACAGGTGCCCTTGCTGTAATATCATCATTTATCATATCAATCACTCAATGAATCAATATATTTTACTGCAGAATATTTCCTTTTTCACAGATATAAACAGGGACTGTTTATTACAGAAAACTGATTTTCATGATAATATCGGTATTTCATAAGCATTACATAGCTCATCCTAGGGTGGCTATTTAAGAAATGCAATGGGAAATATGAACTTCATGAAATGAGTTTGTCACAGAGGTTACAATATCAGATTATGCAGACCAATTTTCTATCTTGAAGCAAAATTGTGGGTGAAAAGCTTGCACATTGCCGTCCTTCCCTAGGCAATCAACATATACTTTTAATAGCAACAAATTGTATGTCTCCTTGGCAATAAACAACCTACCCAGAAGGCAGAAAAATCAAAATATAAATGCTTCCTACAAGAAGTTGTTTACGGAGGATATAAAAACAATAACCATCTGGCATGAATAACTAGAAACATAAAGAATTATTTCCCCAAAGCTGGCTATAGCAGTCATACAACAGTCTACTTCCATGCACACAAGTATTTCAGTAACAGGCGGTCTCTATTCCCACAGAGATAGAATTGAAGGTAAGACTTTGATGGCAATTATATTTATAATGCCTCAAATACCTTAAATTCCTAATGTCTAGATGCTTGGGCCTTAGATTTGTTCACGCATAGTGCTTATTCTCGTTTGTCGTCTTAAAGCTTTAGAAGCTCATGTATGGTGCCATTGATTGCTATATTTTTTTTTTGGTTTATTAGACCCCTTTTGTCTTACATGAACTCTTTTCCCAAGTCCCAACTTTTACCTTATATATATATATATACGCTGAACTTCTGACATATTTTGTCAGTATAAGTGTCCTAAGAGATCATCTCTTAATATCTCTGTTTGTATCCTCTACAAATGATTATGACAGGTAAAAAAAAATGGCTAGTGCTGAATTGGGTGCTTTGTCATATACTTATCCAATTGACACACAAATATACCATCAATCAAAATCTGTCTTAATCTGGTGAAGAATCTTTTACAGGAACATGGAATAGCTACTTGGTGGCACGTTGCCTTTTATTAATATGCTCCTATATTTATATTCCCACTATTGTTTTGTTAATAGATATGAGAAGCACATTTTAAATGTGCGAGTGGTTGTGTTTTGAGATTGCTTTACGTGATCAATTTTCAATCAATCTGTGTAACTAACTGCACCATCCAAGCAGTGTAAAATGACCAAAACCAAGTTCTTGGTTATCATTCCATATGCGCAAATCTCTCATTTTCTACTGTTCATGGTAATTAGGGGTGCAAACTTTACATAATTAACCAAGGCTTTAAAGTTGAAGGAGCTTACCCCATAAATACTAGAGATAATGATAAAATGACACAAGAAAATTTTGCATAAAACCTTACAGAGCACTTCTTTATAACCAGAGGGGGCATTGGGACAACTCCTTCAACACAGTGGAAAGGAGATTCATACACAGATCTATTGGACCTCGCTGGTGCACCTGATGAGCCTGCCATGGTAGGCCATTCTTAAGTATCCAGGTCTCTCAGAAAAGCATATAACTATAGCATGAGGTTCCATTGTCTCACATAATTTCAAAAGAAATCGACATCGCATAAAGTTACTAGAAATAAAAAAAAACATGTGACTATCGTAATAGTTTGTACTAGCCCACTATAAAGTTAAACGAATCGTGTTGCAATAATTATCATCATCTGTTAACCTATTACACAAGACAGTCCACAAGAATATATATATATATATATATACTGGCCCACTATAAAGCTAAAGGAATCGGAGGCTGACGCCCGATTCATGGTCACGTAGCCTTATTGGTCTGTTCTTGAAATTAAATCGTAAAGACATGGCTCAGAATTCTTCAAAATTCTTCCGGTTTCTCAATCTACTAACTCAACCAGTAAATGGAAATCGACTGAGACAAGTAGAATGGATATGAGTGAAGAGAGTATATAGTATGTATGCCGCAGACAGATCTCCCCGTTTCAGTTTAAATGCCTCTCATCAACGGTTGAGAGATCTCGATCCGTTGCAACTCAATCTTCGTCCCGTGGACCGTCGATGAATTTTTTTATCGACGACTGCAATTAAATTGGCGAGGATTGGGCATTCGCCATCGAGATTCTACTATCAATTATTTAATTACAGGGATTTTAACTTAATACTAAATATATTTTGGAGGGATTTTTTTTTTTTTTATTAAGCGGTTTGGACTCAGAGTGCAACTCAGAAACAACCAAATTGGGGAAAAAATGTATTTTGTATTAAAACTTGGCTCTGCAACCGGATGGACGATAATGTGAATGGCATATACTGTTCTTTCTACAAGCAGACTCCAATCTCTCATGCCGGCCATGGATTTGGGTTCAGCATTTGAGCTCTGCTTCCGATTCACAAATGACAGACACATTCTATGCTTGTCTTTTCATGTGTCTGCTGCTTTTAATCCACAACGACACTCTGATTCCTAACACAAGATGCACGCCATGTAACACCTGATGCCGCTACCATTGTGAGTGTGTTATCGACATGCGGTACCCTATCGGCTCTGCAAGAGGGCAAGGATATTCATGACTGTAGGTATGTACAGAACAGGCATCCCAGTGAAGCCCTGGTTCTCTTTCGACAAAATGCAGCTAGAAAATATTCTGCCGGACCAGGCAACAATTTTGGCTGTGGCTCCAGCGTGTGCAGACATATTAGCACTACAGCGTGCAATATAATTCATGGTCATATTATAAAAGGTAAATTTCAGTCAGATGTGTATGTAGGAGATTCTCTTGTGACTATGTATGCCAAGTGTGGGAAAACAGAGAGACGGCACTCGGGCCAACGAGCGTAGGCCTATACAGTCGAAGGGTTTGAACTAAACACCTCTGATACCATGTGTAGTGAACCTATCAATGATGTAAGCAAACAATATGCAGAGTTGAAAGGGGATTTCAAGGCTTACCTGAACTGTTGTGCGCTGATTTGCTATCTGCTCTTGTTCTCCTACTATCTTCTCCTGTTCAAGCTGATTCGATTACTGGGAAACCAATTCCTCCTAGCCAATCCAGCGAGCTTCTCACCGAAGCTCACTGCCCCCGTGCCCAAAACCTTAGATCAATACAAGCTCTTGATTCCTGGTTTTCTCACTGCCCTCTGTCCTCCTGCTCTCCTGCCTCCCCCCTGATCGGCTCAGTCCAGCGGTTTTTATATTAGCAGGCTTGGTGGTGGCCGCCCTCCTGCCTACGGCCACCGCTCTTTCTCCTCCTGACACGCCTCTGCATGCACTTCACCCTCAGATCTCTGTCCAACTAACCTATGTACGCTGTGTATATTCCCCGCTTGGATGAGGCGTTTATTGATTATAAAGGTTTTAACTTTTATATATTTTTTCTTTATTATAAACTTTAAGGTTAGGAAAATTTTATATATTATAAGTTTTAATTTATATTTATTAAAAGTTTATTTATAATTGTTTTAAAGTTTACTCATAATTATTCTATCAATTAATTAATTAATTTAATTTATTTTTTTTTATTAAGTTTATCATATTAATTTTGATATAAAGTCTAAAATTTATATTAGTTAATTATTTTAAATGGGTCGTTACAGTGAACTAGTCCCTCTTGTGCTCTAGAATATGGGTTTCCTTCACCAAATTTCTATAGGTCTTAGTTCATCAATCGATCTTAAGCATTTGATTATGATTTGCAATGTATCACTCTCTATGTGAATTATCCATGGATCATCATGAAGCTAAATAATTTCGTAGGATTCTTGAAACACATCAAGAATCCACCCTAAGTAACAAAACCTTACTCTTCTCAGTGACTAGTCCATGAAAATAAGCACTACTGCACTTCTCAGAATGCAATGATTATGAACACTCTAGTCCAGCATAAGCAACAAATTGATGTTTTAGGCAAAATAATCCAGCTTGAGAAACATGGTTAGCAATCTCAACAAAGCATCTCACTCTATTGCTTCCAACCATAGGATGTCAGTGAATTCACTGCAAGAATACTTCAAAGAGGAAGATATTGTGTTAGGTCCCTATGATACTAGTGATTCCCCCATTACTATTGTCATTGTAGCCCTTATTGTTATTGTTGTGCCTCTATTGTCCCCATATCGTTATTATTTTGCCCATAGAAGCCCACTATTGTTATTGTTGTGCCCTTATATTATTATTGTTATGTCGGCTTTGATTATATTGTAACCCCTTAAACTACTATAGATAGAAAGGAGGTATCCCCCTCGAAGAGGCTGACTCTGAAGTCGTTGATCTATTTTATCTATCTTTTTGTGAGTTGGTTTCTTAACATTTGGTATCAGAGCTTTGGATTCTAGGGTTTCGCTGCTCCAAATAAGTCATCATGGCATTTTCGCTATAGCTTTTTCTTTACGAAGTTTCAGAAGCTAAAAGAAAATCCATTTGAGCCAAAATTGTTCTGAACCTCGGGTCTGAATTTCAGATCTTGTCTCGCTATATTTCGGAGATATGATCTGAGGAAGTTAGGGTTTTTGCAGACTCCCGAATTACATTCCAAATAGATGACCTTGGGAAAATCGTCATAACTTTCTCTCTAAGCGTCAGATTGAAATTTCGTAAGAAGTTACAGAAAGAGGATAGACTGCAGTTTTTTGTGTATCTTTTTCAGATCCGAAGGTCGAAACAGTAACACGTGGCATGTCGTACAAGTTCGCTCTACTGAAAAGTTATATAATCAGGTCATCTTGGGAGATTGGGCATAACTCTTTCTTGGAGAATCCAATTTTGATCAGACTAGTGGCATTGGAGAGAGGACTCGGAGGGCTATAGCAGAAAGCAATTTTAGACCTTGGAGATCCGCAATTACAGAGATACAACAAATTGAATATCGAGCTTCTACAAAGCAAAAAAAGGTGTGTAGTCTTTTTAAAATTTTGCATAAGTTTGGGTTGAAAATTAGTTTGAAGTTCAAAGGGCATAGTGAAGCTTAATTATCATTAATTGATGCCCTGAAGAAAGAAAATGGAAACACCTAGTAAGCAACTTGAAAGCTCTGACACGACTCATAAAAAAGAGGAAGAAATGCAACATGATATATCAAAATTATGAGACCAAGTGCAATAAATTTCACTCTCACAAAAGGTAATAGAAGCTAAGATTGATGGTTTAAAAAAAGGCGTGGAAGCTAAGATGAATGGCGTGGAAATTTAGATGGATAGCATGGATGCTAAAATGGATGGTATAGAAGAAAAACTAAAAGGTGACATGGAAAATTTGAAGATAGATTTGACTAAGTTGCTACAAGAAATGCTTACTAATGGTGAAAGGGTAGTAAAGGAAACTTATGATGAGAACAAAAGAAATGTTAATCATGATTTCATTAACTCTAACATTATTTTAAAGACCAACCATGTTCCAAAGATCGATATGAGGAAGTATGATGGAAAGGATCTCGTAACATGGATACTACAAATGGAGCAATATTTCGATCTCCATAATGTGCAAAACACACAAAAGGTACGCATTGCAACTTTATTTTTGGAACCAAATCAGTTTGTATGGTATTGATGGCTTTGCTCTCGTAAACAAATTGTCATTTGGGAAATTTTTACGAAAGAAATGATAGCACATTATGAGGATACAAAAAGCAACACTTTTTTATAAACCTCAAACAAAAGGGTTCAATGATGGAGCACATTGAGGACTTCCAAAAATTGAATATAAGGGTAAAAGATATTCCAGAGGAGCATAGGATTGATGTGTTCATAGGGACTTTAAAGGATAACCTCCAACATGAAGTTCACCTTTGGGAACCTAACTCATTGGAGAAGGCATTCAAGTTGGCAAGAAAAATGGAAAGCAAAATTATGGCAACAAGGAAGCCTACCACTCACAACTATAAGAATGGAAGTGTTGTTTCCCCTAGCCTTCCACAACTTACAAGGTTGACACCCCAACAATTGGAAGAAAAAAGAGCAAAAGAGTTTTGTTACAATTGTGATAGTAAATACACTAAAGGTCATAAGTGCACTGAGAAGAAATTATTTTACACAGATTGTGAAGAGGAGGAAGAAAAGGAACAAGAAACGTCAAAAGAAGAAGATATACTCCAGGAACAAACCCTAGATATCCAGCACCAGAGTGTCAAGTCATGGTTGTAAGTGGAGGAACCATAAATTGCTCTGGAAAGTGCTATAATATCAAGCTATCCATGGGAGAATATGTATTGAATAGTCCAATGCTTTCCATTCCAATGGGTGGTGTTGATGTTGTATTAGGAGTCCAATGGCTACAATCCTTGGGTACAATAGCTTTTAATTTTCAAGAACTTTTCATGAAATTTTCTTTGGAAAGAAAAGAATTTGAATTAAGAGGTATCGCAAGGAGACCGGAAAGATAATCAGCTCTAATGAAATGACAAAGCTTCTAAAGAAATAACAACGAGGCGTAATTGCACAATTATGTTCTCTAGAGATTCCCACATCGAAATCATCTATTTCTCCAGATCTCCAAAAAGTCTTGGATAATCATTCCAAGGTATTTGAGACTCCCAAAGGTCTCCTAGCTATTCATAATCATGGTCATGCTATTCATTTGATTCCACGAAGTGTTCCTCCAAACATCAGGCCTTACAGATATCCCTATGCCCAAAAGAGTGAAATTCAATGTATGGTTGCAGAAATGCTAGAGGCTGGTATAATTCAACCTAGTCAAAGTTCTTTCTATGCTCCAGTAGTATTGGTGCACAAGAAGGATGGTTCATGGCACATGTGTCCGGATTATAGAGAGCTCAACAAGCTCACTATTAAAGACAAATTTCCCATTCCTGTCATAAATGAACTATTGGATGAATTGCATGGATCAATTTACTTCACCAAGTTGGATCTTCGTTCAGGATATCATCAAATTAGAATGAAGACTGAAGACATTCCGAAAACAACAGTTAGAACTCATGAGGGTCATTATGAATTTTTGGTCATCTGCCTTTTGGCCTTACCAATGCACCTTCTAATTTCAAGGTTTGATGATTCCATTTCAAACCCTTTCTTAGAAAAATTTGGTTTAGTATTTTTTTTGATGATATACTAATTTAATAGCAAGTTCTTGGAAGGATCATGTTCAACCATGTTGACAAGGTGCTCAAAACTATTTGGAGGAGAAACAATTATATGAAAAAGCTCCCAAATGTTTCTTTGGAGTACAAGAGGTGGAATATCTGGGTCATATTGTATCTCATGAAGGTGTTAAGGTAGACCTTACCAAAATTAAAGCCATTAAGGAATGAAAAATCCCCACACCCATAAAGCATCTGCGAGGATTTCTCGGGTTGACAGGGTATTATCGCAAGTTTTTTAAGAATTATGGGAGAATAGCAACACCTCTAACAACATTATTGAAGAAAGATGCATTTTTATGGACTTCAAAAGCAACGAAGGCCTTTGAACATCTTAAAGAGACAATGTGCCAGGCACCGATCTTAGCTACGCCGAACTTCACAAAAACCTTTATTGTGGAATGTGATGCCTTGGGAAATGGAATTGGTGTTGTTTTAATGCAAGAAGAAAGACCCATTGCTTTCGAAAGTCGTCCAATCAAAGAAAAGTATTTACACAAAACTATTTATGAGAAGGAAATGTTGGCAATACTACATACACTTAAGAAATGGCGACCCTACCTAATGGGAAGATAATTCAAGGTAAAAACGGATCATGATAGTCTTAAATACTTTTTAGAACAAAGATTATCTTCAGAAGAGCAGCAAAAATGGGTCACAAAGATGTTGGGTCATGACTTTGAAATCATCTACAAAAAAGGGAAGCAAAATGTTGTGGCAGAT
>APFE030920068.1:0-10364 GCA_000404065.3 Pinus taeda | reverse complement strand
CATAGATTGGCAGTCTTATACAGAAAATATAGAGTGAAAATCGGGGACACCTGACACTCTATATTTTCCAAAAAAAATCTCCTCTCCTTTTCTTTCCATCTTCACTTCATCTCACTTACCCATTTCATTTCACCTCCATCTCATTCTCATCTCCATTTCACTTGATTCCACTCCATTTTCACTTCATTCTCATTCCATTTCATTCCATCAATAAAATTCCCCCTTCAAGACTATTTTCATTCAGTTGTTTTTCCTCTAGTTATCTTTGTGCAGTTCAGGGGGTGTTGTCTCAGTTTCCGCAGCTGGGAACCGTTTCCGCAGCCAGAAGCAGTTTCCGTAGCCAGAAACGATTTCCGCAGCCAACATCACTCTGTTTTCAAAAATACAATCAATTGTTAGTGCCAAAATCATGAAATGCAGGTGTAATTGAGCTAAAGACATGGGGCATCTCCAAGATATCAAAGAAGAGCAACTGGTTAGAAACCTTGAGCAAGAATTGACAAAGTTTCCAAAGGTATGATCAAAAATATTTATCAAATAACACTTCAAGTCATAATTACGTATAGTTATTAAACCATAATAGGTTCTCCTATGTGAAATGATTTAATATGTTAGCCCACTATCATTCTTATTCCGCGATATCACTCCACACACCTCGCATTCATTTCCCTAACGGTCTTATGATTACTCCAAGTTCAAACTCAAGAATGACTGCACTTCTATTTATTACCCGTACTCTTGAGACATGACCTATTGTGTTACGACTCTTCTCAGCCGTAATTTCCGCAGTCGTCTGTTGAGACGTGTAAAATCTCATACATAGTCATCCGACTCGAAAGAATCTTGACGTTACTCCACTCGCTTATCACTCCATTTATACCATACTCCTCGCATACATTCAAATTTCATTTTATGAACTCGTTTACCATTGCTCACCCACTGTTCCTCCTGTAATTCGGGTATTTCCATTCACTGTTCTCTATTTCTGACTGCAGTCACTACAGTTTGCTCTAAACCCCGATTGCAGTCACTACAGTCATCCTAAACCCTGACTACAGTCGTTACAGTCTATCCTAAACCATGTAACAGAGCTATTTTTCCCTTAACACTCACACGCAGAAGAACCCTCAGTGGATTTAAAACAGAGGATGGGAAAATTACTGAGAGCTGAGCCAGAAGGACCGAAATACTTGGAGGGTTATCCTCAAGTTAAGGAATTGCTAAAGAAAGTCAGATGGCTACGATTTATCCAAAAGTTTAAAGGGTATAACAAGGAGGTGACCAAAACTTTTGCGAGGTCCTTTAATGGACAAACAGTGGAGGTTGGAGACTTGAAATTCACAGTGACCGAGGCCACAGTAGCAGCTGCCACGGGCCCACCTCAAGAAGGTGAAAGGTGGTTTAAAAATAGAAGTGTGGACGATCAAATATGGAGAACCATGCTACAAAACCAAGGTATGGATACCACTGTATTTACAAGAGGCATCCATGTTCATGTATTAAAAGAGGAATGGTCTAGTCTACTGTTAGTCATCCAGAAATTTATCACGTGTGAAGGTCATTTTGGCTCTATGTATATGTATCATGTCAAGCTGATGATGAATTTCATAGACGGTCACACTCTTAATTTGCCTCATTTTCTGCTATCAAGTTTGAAAAAGATGAGTTCTACAGTTCAAAAACATGTAGGCAATATTGAACCTCATCTTTACCATCATGGGCTCATAAAAATTCTTATTGAGGATCAGTTGAAGAAAACTAAGGATACATGGGAACAATTCTTAACAAGAAAGTACTTCCAAGAGTCGTCTGAGGCCTCTGGAAGTAGTCCACCAAAAATTCCAAGGAAAAGTAGGAGGAAAGAGAAAAATATTGCAGTCCAAGACTCCCCTACAATAGAAATTCAAGAAACTGTCCAAACAGAAGAAGAAGACCAAGTTAAAAGTAAGAAATAGAAGAAAGAAAAAGGCAAAAGAACCATTCAAGAGATCTATCCATCCCCTGAGCAATCCATATAAGAAGATTATCAGCCTCTGTCAGAAAGATTAATAGATCTTCAAGCTGCTGCCATAGCCAAGAAAAAGCAAAAAGGAAAACAGAGTGCACAAAAGAAGAGTATTAGTTCATCCTTGAGAAGGAGCTCTAGGCTAAAAGGGAAGGGGAATAAAACCAAAGAAAAACAATCTCACTTTATTGATTTAAGTGAAGTCCTCCACGTGAGGAAAGCCCTTTTCGGCCGTAAAGAGAGAGCAGTCCTCCTCCACTAGATTTTGAGTTTAGGCTGAGAAAGACACCGGAGGTAGATCCTAGTCAACAAGAGGTATATAACTACCTAGAATCCTTAGAACAATCAGCTGCAGGACCAAGTACCTCTCTGCCACTTGATGCACAAGTTCAGTCTTTGAAACAGGAAGTATTTGAGTTAGAAGTCCTAAATAGACATATCATACAGGAAAATGAAGCACTGAAAGAGCAGAGTAAGGTAGACAAGATTGTCCATGATAACACTATGCTTCATTTAGGACTGTGGCAAAAGAAAAACAGAAGACTGAAGAAGAAGTGCAAAAACATAGGCAGAGCATTGATTAACCTCAAGTTCAGATGTCTAGTCAGAAAGCCAAGGATGATGATAGCATCAAAGAAGAAGAAAAGAGGGCTAGATGTCCTTGCAAAAGCCTCAGAAAATGTGGATTAGAGGGAAATAACTCAATTTTGGTTGCATGAGGACATGCAACACCTTCACAGTGGAAGTATATTGAGCCTCAAACCTGCACCTTCCTATACACCCTCTCAGCCTTCTTTTTCCACTTACTTCATCCACCCAGTTGTTAAATCATTGCATTATAGTCTAAAAAGAACTTTTTATATGGTTTTTTGACTATGCTTATGACTGTCGTTTGGTTTAGTTTTTTTGTTCATGCAGCTGCGGAAACTTGTTAGTTTCCGCAGCCAGCACAGGTTTCCGCAGCCAGCACATGATTCCGCAGCTATTTTGTTAAAAGTTGTGCTACAGGTGTCCTATGAAGAAACGAGCCACATGGGCAAGCTCCAGGTGACGGATACATGGAACGTGTCCCTTCAAATCAGCCAAATCATCCATGGAAGGTCACGGTCAACGAAGGTCAAAGACAAGGCCAACAAAAGAGTTCAGCGGTGGCACGTCTATGTTTTGAGCACGTGAATGTTACGTGGCACAGTCCTCAGCTCACGAAGACACCAGCACACCTGGAGATTATTCCCGTAACCTGAATCCAACAGCTACGACTCCGAAGATTTAATAGACATGATGACAGTTACACTAGATCTCGGCTGAAGGGATCTACGTGTCTTTGGAAACACAGTTAATAGCGTAGGAGTTTGTTAATTAGCTTTAGCATTTTGGCATTATAAATAACCCGTCGATGAACGCTATAAGGAGTTTTTGGGATATGAGAATTCTAAACTGTTTATATATGTGAATTTTGAACCATTAGTTATCACCCCATTGTTTTTATATGTTGCTGTTTTAAATATATGAGAAGACTTTTCTGAGCTTATTCGTGTGACTACTTGTTGACTGGCTGAAGTGGCAGAGGGCCCTTGCGCGCTGAAGCCTTGTAAAGTTTCCATTTAGTTTTATTATGTTTTTGTTTTTATCATTAGCTTGTACATAATATACTATTTGATGTTTCTACTGTTTATATTTTCACCTCTGTTTTCTTATAGCTGTCAACTGATCAGTGCTTTTCTACAGGTTTTCTTAGGCAGCCCGGGCAAATTTTCATCTTTTTGATAACTATTGGCATATGAGATCATCTTGTCCTTCCTGCTAACTTTCATTTTAAGTTTAATTTCAGCACTGTCTTTTCCAAGTTGTGATTTGCTTATTTATTGTTTTGTTATTTAGATATCATACTGCTCACCAGTTTATGGTTTCTTTCTATAGTCAAGTGACTCTATTAGCAAGAAATCAGAATATTACTAACTGTAGTGTGATTTAGTTATCATATTGCTTAAACTTATTCATGGTTTCTTCCCACAAGGTAGATTGAGCTGAAGGGTAAAGGACCAGAAGAGTTCAAGTAGTGTGACTAGTTTCTTTTATGCAATTTAATTTCTTGCCATTTAGATATCATATTGCTTGACTTGTTCATGATTGCTTCCCACAAGGTAGATTGAGCTGAAGGGTAAAGGATCTGAAGAGTTTAAGTAGTGTGAATTAGTTTCTTTGCTTTTAGTTTGAGTTTCTTTTAGTTTTTACTTTCTTTTCATTCAGCAGCAAGGATAATGGGCCATTGTCATTAGTTCACTGTTTGATGCATTTACTTCCTCTTAAAAATTGATTTCAGTTTAGTTCTTTTAAAGCTTTCTTTTTGAGCACTTTCAAATTTGAGAAAATCACTGTAGAAACCATCACCATCTATACTCCATACTTCACTTTCATCCTCGCCATCACACATTAGGGAAAGATAAATCCAAAAACAAACTAAAAAACTAAAAAATGACAAAAGACTAAGGAAACGGTTATCTAGTACATATAGTACACTTCACTTCGTCAGTTTACGAACCCCGGATTGACATTTTAATTAGCAATTTAGATCACACTAAATTGACCAAACACTTACCCTTTTTCATGGCCTCATGAAAACATTGTAGTTGACATGCAAAGCAGTGAGTGAGTAGGCTGGAGATGGAATCTCATGTGGGGGCCTACAACCGTGATGAAAAATTAAATGATCAAAGAAATGGCCTATCTGGCCCTCAGGCATCTCATACAGGGCTTGGTATCCGGGTGCAGGATGTCAAATGATTGGACTCCGGAACCTATATCCTAACCAGGATGGCCCTGCCCTCAAAACAATTTCGCCATAGAGAGGGAATTGGTTAGCAGCAAGTTTAAAATTCTCATACTTAAATGGTTCTCTGAGCTGGATGTTCGGATTAGATATTCGATATCAAAATTTAGCTGCTTCAACAGCAGGGTCTGTAATAGAGGAAAAGTATTCAAGCCCCTGCCGAATGATTGCTTCATGCATGGGTCCTAATGCTTCAATCACTCCTGGAGCCCTCATGAGATTTCTATGTCTCCTCCATAATTGTTCTGGGTTTCTAGGCTCAGCTCTTATCCATAGATCTAATCCGTTTTCTTGTCTTTGAAAAGCATTGTAGGCTTTAAGCCATTTAATTTGATTGACTGCAAATGAAATAAATGCTTGCAATTGAATGTCCCCAACAAAAGGGCCCGGGTTCAGCTCGGTCTCTTGTTCTAGTACAAGGTTATGCAAGTAAAATTCACACAATAACCTTTGCACTTTAGCCCATAATGTTTACATCAATTTATAAAATCATTTATAGTGTTAATTTGTATGGGAGCACCTGCTTTAACAGCCTTTATTTTCAATTGTAAATACCTTTCCATTAGAAATAGGGAATAGTTCTTGGCAGGGGCTCTACATGCTAGGACGTCATTGTATAGAGAACACAAGGTATCCATCTGTTTAATAACTACATCTAATCTATGGGTTACATTGGCAACTTTCTCTTGTTCCCTTCACCATCCTTGGAAAGCTTGGCTTTCAGATAAGTTGACGTTCCTTAGCTGCTGCTGTAGTTCTTCATATTTTTCTCGGGGGACCGTTTTCTCCCTAAGCTTTTCTGCTTCTTGTTGGGCCTGCTTCAAATGTTTGTGAAGGGTTCTCGTTTTCGGATCCTTCTTCCATACATCCGTGGAGGCCGGGAGCTTTACTTGAACTTTCTTATTGCGCTGCTTCAAGTTCGGAACCCTTATTACTCCCGAAGGTGGTGCCTCCGTCTGAACCATCTTATCATCCTTTTCAATTTTAACACGAACTCCAGCCCACTGTTGTTCCTTTTCAAATGGAACAGCAGTATGCTCTTCAGCTTCATTTGGAACAACAGTTTGTTTTTCAGGTTCATTTGGAACAGCAATTTGGCTTTTGTCAGGGTTTTGAGCAGTGGGATGGATTCTGGTCCTCCGCCTCTTGCCCTTAAGGGATCTTACTGGTGTGGTTAGACCTTTTCTTCCTGAAGTCCCTTTCACCCTTTGCCTTGCCTTTAGAATCCTAATCTGCTGGTGAAGCTGGACTATTATGTTCAACAATGTCCATTGTTCCCTTCGTAATTCCCTTATTTCCATCATCTCTTCAGAAAGAAAAGCAGGTTGTTCGCTGCGGTTTGGATTGTGGCTAGCTTCCTGATTTTCTCCCTGAGGTGGTTGTTCTGGGGTAAGAACCTTACTTGGCTCTGTTATTTCTTGGGCTAATTCTTCTTCTGCCCTTATTTCCTCCGGACTTTCTTCAGGTGCCTTCTGATTAGGAACGCGTTATTCCTGCTCAACGTTTTTTGATATCTTCTCATTATGAACAGACAAATTTTCTACTTCCGCCTCTTCTGCATGCAATTCCTCGGGTGCATCTTTCTCCTGGGTTTTCTCTACAGCATGGAGGTTTGATGGACTCAGGGGTTGGCAATATTCGCCCATATTGGCCAAAATGTTGGCCAATTCATCTTCCCCTAACGGGGCTTGTAATGGGCTCTCTTCTTGTTGTTCCATTCCTTCCTCCTGCTCGGACTGCTCAACTTCTTTTCTCTCGTATCCTTCTTCTTCAGACTGCTCATCCTTTTCTTCTTCTCTCCCTACAGATTGCTTTGCCTCCTCTTCTTCTTCTTCTGTTTCTGCCTCTGCAGACGGTTCTTCTTCCTCGACGTCTTCTTCTTCGGTTTCTGTCTCTGCAGACTGCTCTGCTTCCTCATCGATTTCTTCTTTTGTTTCTGTCTCTGCAGCTTGCTCTGCTTCCTCGTCGTTTTCTTCCTCCGTTTTTGTCTCTACAGACTGCTCATCTTCGATTTCTATTGCTTGGCTCGTGCCTTCCTGGGGCTTCTCCAACCCTTCTCGTAGCCATGCGAGCCTTGCCGATTTTCTACGTTTTTCTGGTTGTTCAGGTGTACTAGCGTCATGTTTCCGTTTTTCAGATCGTTTTTCAGGTTGCTCTTCTGTGCAAGTGTCCTGCTTCCGTTTTTCTGAATGCTCGGGTGTGCTATCAACTTGTTTTCATTTTTTTGGGCGTCCATATGTGGCCGTCCCTTTATTGATGATGGTAATCAGTTCTTCCCAGCTGCTATGCTACTGGGTGAGACTATAATTAACTATCAACCGAATTAATCCGTGGTGGCTAACAACTGATTCTACGTGCTGTGCCCTTTTCATACTTCGTGCAACGTCATGCAATAGTGAATTCAACAATGCAGGTAAATTCCCAGAACATTTATGTTTTAAGACAGCTAGGAGTTTAAGATGTCGTGGTCTTACCACGTCTTTTCTGCCTTCACAGGTGATGTAGCTTTGGATGATTTTTGCCAATTCCGCCCATGGCTCTCTTAGCGTTGCTGGCAGTACCCCCTTTCCTCGAATTGTCAAACTCTGGCCCTCGTCCTAAAAGATTTCTAAAATCTTCTGTAGCCTCTCCTTCATTATTTTCCATACTGGTCCAGTGGCTGGTAGTCCCGAGACTCTTGCTATTATGTCATCGGTGACTACTATTCGCCTTCCTCTTACTGTGGAGTAGTCTTCTTGTAAATTTTGTAAAAATTCTATCGCTACTGTTTCATTGGACTCCTTCAGGCGGTTGAGATAGGTCAACCATCCTGCTTTCTCCAGGATTCTTCAGGCTGCAGCTGAAACAGTTAATACTTGCGGTTCTCGGCGAACCGACCTTCCTCCCATAGTTTCATTGCAAATTCTCAAAGGAACGACAGATTTTTGTTGAAACGCAGAGAAGCTGGTGGCGTATTACTTGTTCAACTTCTAATGCTACAGCGTATGCTGTGGAAATGGCTTCGAATAGCAGCTCATGCAGAAGAAAACAAAAATAGAAAAAGATAATACCGTTGAGTCGTGTTGTGCCCGAGTAGACAATTTCTCAAATAATGGACTGACACGTGCTCTGGGGAATGATGAGGTTACCTCCCCCCCCGCAATGTGATAGGTTGTCCCAGCCGTCAAATAAAGGAGCAACGTCTGTTCTGCCGCGAGGTCTTTATGGAACAGTGTATGGCAATATGCCATGCTTACAAAAATAGTCTATTACTGAAATCGAGGTATAAAGTTGCATCACTTTAATACGTAAGGGACTGCGGTGATATGATGGAAGTTCGGGGATAAGACATTTTCCATAAATAGAGAGTCTCATGCGGTCACTATCACTAGCTCCGTAATGATTGGCGCTAATATATAGTCATGCGCTATATGGTTGGGTAATATTATATAATTAATTACCACGGCGTAAGAAACAAGAGGATGCAATCTTCTTACCTATTGGTGTAAAAATACGACTTCAATACCATTAACAGTGCTCTGCTGCCGAAAGGTGTCCATAACCTTGGCAGAGTTGTTTGTTTCACCCCTAGAATCATAGTCCTTTGTGTATGCCAGGAAGGTGTAATGTCAAAATGTAGGCCACTATGCTAGCTTGGTGACCAGTTAGTCATAATGCCATTCATGAGGGAGGAGCAAATAGTGGGCAGGCCGGCTCGTGATGAGACCTCATGTTCCAAGGGTTATTTGTTTGATATACCTTTTGGACCATTTCCCAGGTGTGGTGGCCATAGTGGGAATGCCACTTCGCTTCCGTCCTGATGATCATGGTAGGCCAACTCGTAATGAGACTTCCTATCCTACAATTTGACAATTTTTAGAAACCCTGTTTTGCTTCCTTCTTTTTTTCTTGTTTTTAATAAAGACCCTTTCCTGTTTATACACAAAGGGTGGTTCAACACTCCTTAAGAGTAGGAATGGTGGAAGAAGTCTTAAAATCCCAATAGAAAGGTATAGATCCTTTGGTATTATTACCAAATGATAATCAAAGAAGATTAAAAAAAGAAACATCATGATACAGATAACCAATCAGAACGGAGTTAGTAGAACAATGGCAGCAAAAGATGATGAATAAGCATGTCTTTCCCTGCGTCCTTTCACCAATTCAGGGCAGTCCCTTATAAAGATAGAGATTTATGATTTACTGATTTTCGTATGCTATGTTTTTGTTTCCATCACATAAGTGCATAGCCGTATTCAAAAAGACTTGAAAGAACATTAGCAATAAGCATCCTTAATTTAGAATAGAAGGAACAAGTTGTTTCAAAATCATATGAGTAGTGTTCCTTTCAAGGAAGGGCACAACAACAGTTGACAAATGTTGTTCGTTTGGAGAAAGGAACAGTAGAAATCAATGATGATGTTTTTGAAAACGAACAACAAAATCAAACAAGTGTCGTTCCTTTGGAAAAAGATCGATAGAAATCAAAAAGTGTTGTTCCTTTTGGAAAAGAAAGAGAAAAAACACACAAATGTTGTTCCTTTTGAAAAAGGAACAACAAAGCACACAAGTGTTGTTCCTTTTGAAAAAGGAACAGCAAAACACAAGTTTTGTCCCTCTTGAAAAAGGAACAACAAAACACAAGTGTTGTCCCTTTTGAAAAAGGAATAGCAAAAATCACAAGTGTTGTTCTTTTTAGAAAAGGAACAACAAAAATCGAAAGTGCTTCCCTTTTTTGTAGATGATTTCAAAGTCATAACCCAACATCTTTGTGACCCACTTTTGTTGCTCTTCAGAGGATAATCTTTGTTCTAAAAAGTATTTAAGGCTATCATGATCCTTTTTTACCTTGAAGTGTCTTCCCATTAGGTAGGGTCGCCATTTCTTAAGTGCATGGAGTATTGCCAACATTTCTTCTCATAAATAGCTTTGTGTAAAAACTTTCCCTTGATTGGACGACTTTCAAAAGCAATGGGTCTTTCATCTTGCATTAAAACAACACCAATTCAATTTCCTGAAGCATCACATTCCACAATAAAGGTTTTTGTGAAGTCGGTGTAGCTAAGACAAGTGCTTGGCACATTGCCTCTTTAAGATGTTCAAAGGCCTTTGTTGCTTCTGGAGTCAATGAAAATGCATCTTTCTTCAATAATGTTGTTAGAGGTGCTGCTATTCTCCCATAATTCTTAAAAACTTGCGATAATACCCTGTCAAACCGAGAAATCCTCGCAGATGCTTTATGGATGTGGGGATCTTAATGGCTTTAATTTTGCTAGGGTCTACCTTAACTCCTTCATGAGATACAATATGACCCAGATATTCCACCTCTTGGACTCCAAAAGAGCATTTGGATCTTTTTGCATATAATTGTTTCTCCTCCAATAGTTGTAGCACCCTATCAACATGTTCAACATGATCCTTCCAAGACTTTCTGTAGTTTAGTATATCATCAAAAAGTACTAACACAAATTTTCTAAGGAATGGTTTGAAAATTGAATTCATCAAACCTTGAAATGTTGACGGTGCATTGGTAAGGCCAAAAGGCATGAC
>APFE030920060.1:0-10352 GCA_000404065.3 Pinus taeda | reverse complement strand
ACAACAATTGCTACAACAACAACCGGTATGATAACTCTTTTGAGATTCAAAACACTTTTATGTTTATGAGCATAGCACGGTGGTAGATTTACCCAAGGTCCACATAGACCAAGATTTCCCATAAATGCTGTGGCGCCAATCTTTTTGAAAACTCCTTCTTCAGGGACTTCCCCTAACAACTTGTTAAAAGAAAAATTCAAGTGCTGGAGCATTGTGAGATTTGCTAGTGATATAGGTATTCCACCTGACAAATTGTTGGAAGAGAGATCTAGGTCTTGAAGACTTAGAAGTTCACTGATTGACAATGGAATTGGACCTTCAATTGCATTGTAAGAAAGATTCAGATATGCTACTTCTTTGCAGCTTCCGACGATACTTGGAATGTGGCCAGTTATTTGATTTGCCGAAATATCTATGGCTTGAAGCTTATCGAACTTTCCTAGTTCTAAAGGTACATGGCCACTTAATAAATTGTTTGACAAGTTGAAATAGAAGCCTAAATTTGCAAGGCCTGCAAGCTCTTTAGGAATGTGCCCACTAAGCTTGTTGTATGATAGATCTAGCAGTAGTAAGTTCACACATTTCCCTAAACTTGCAGGTATGTCTCCTGACAACTGGTTATGATTAAGATCTAAATATCTTAATTGTTGGAGCTTAGCCATAGAATCAGGGATTTTTCCAGACAAATTATTTCCAGAAATATATAAGAGACCTAAACCTTTTAACTGCCCAATTTCCATTGGGATGTTCCCTTGTAAATTATTGGAATCCATATATAACCTCTCCAACTTCTGAAGCTTAATAACTGAAGATGGGATTGACCCTTTAAAAGAATTACCTTTTAAACTAAGGAATGTTAAGCTACTTAAATTTCCAATAGCAGGAGGTATTTCTCCAGTTAATTCGTTGATGCTCAAGTCTAAGAAGAAGAGTTTTGTAGAGAGGTGGCCTATAGAAAACGGCAATTGCCCAGTGAAGTTATTTTCAGATAAGTCTACACATTGTAGATCGGAAAAGTTACTAAGAGCAGTAAGAATGGGGCATCTCGTGGTGCTGCCGCTAATCAGGTGATTGCCCCCGATGTAAAGCCTCTGTAGATGTGTCAATTTACCCAGCTCCATGGGCACTATTCCGCTGAGCTGGTTCCCGGGTAAGGAAATCACTTGTAACTTGGTACAGTTGAAGAGGGATGAAGGAACGCTGCCACTTAGCTGATTACCACCCAGATAGAGTTCCTTTAACTGGGCGCTCTTCTTGGTACACAAATCCGACGGAATGTGGCCAACTAATTGGTTCTTATCTATATCCAATACTTCAAGATTGGTGCAGTTCGACAACGAAGACGGAATAAGTCCCGTCAGATGGTTGAACCCCATATAAAGAATCTTTAGCTGGCTTAGCATACCCAATTCGGAAGGAACATTGCCGTGAAGGTTGTTGTAACTTAAATATAAGTACTGCAAAGAGGATATGTTTCCCAAGCAGTCCGGGATTGTTCCCGTCAAATTGTTACCGTAGAAGGACATGGTTCTTAGGTTGGGGAGAACACATAGTTGTGGGGGAATGTTTCCTATGAGATTGTTATAGGAGACACTCAAGTTCCGTAAACTGCGGCAGCGACCCAGAGTGGGCGGAATGGAACCCTGGAGTTGATTCTTAGACAGTCGAAGCATCTTTAAGCGAAAGAGGGTTCCTAATTGATAGGGAATGTGGCCGTGCAAACTGTTATTGTGAAGATCGAGTACTGTAAGAAAGGAGAGATTGGCGAGAAGGGAAGAGATTGTACCTTGTAATCCCATGCTTGAAACATTGAGGGAAACGACTCTCTGCGTGCGCCTGCTGCATATGATGCCCGTCCAGTGGCAGAATGAAACATTTGGCATCCAAGACGTGGCTAAGGAGTGGGAGGGATCATATGTGATTGCAGACTTGAATGCAAGCAGAGCGTGTTGATCGGAAGCATTGGTGAGACGAGGAGGATGGTGAGGGAAATGGGCGATGGGTGTGGAAAAGACAAAAGGAGGATTGAGAAAGAGAATGAAAGAAAGGGCGGCGAGGAGAAGCATTCTGGTAATCTGCATCTCTTGCGTGACAGAAAGAATGGTTTCTGATGAGAAAATGGAGTTTGGTAATGTAGTAGCTATATAGCTGCTGCTGCATTGAGTGAAGAGAATCACAAGAATCTTTTCGAGATGTTCCGGTGGGTTAATTTTCCGAAAATTAAGGCCAAAATTAGAAGTTAGACCTTTCCACAGAAGTAAGAAAAGAATATCACATTTCAATAAAGCTTTCTTCTATTTGAAGTTTGAATAAATTGAACGATGATGTTTTACTTTTACCGTAAAACGAGGGAAGGAATACGGCATCTCCACTCCATAAAATCAATTAAAAGTCTATATTACTTAAAATGTTAAAGTAAATATTGCTTCAATGTACAGCAAAATAAATTGAAAAAAATGTAACACACCCTAAAATAAATAAAAAAGGTCCATAAAATTAATCATAAATCTTTCTCCTTGCCTCTCAATAAACGAAAGTAAAATGTCCATCCAATTAATAAAAAATCTAACACACCCTAAAATAAATAAATAAAGGTCTATAAAATTAATCATAAAAAATGTAACACACCCTCAAATAAATAAATAAAGGTCTATAAACTTAATCATAAATATTTCTCCTGGCCTCTCAGTAAACGAAAGTCTATCCGATTAATAAAAAATCTTTCTCGGAAATGCAAAGTAACGAATTACCCTTTTTTTTTATCACATTCCGTTATAGAAATTGCTATATAAGTTTAAATGTTGTATTTAAATAAATTAAAAAATATTAATAAAAATCATATATAGAAGTTTTATTATAGAAACGATAATACGGCTTTATAAAAAATCTCTATGATTCTATTAAAAAAAATGTATATTTTTTTTAAGAAAACACATAAATGAGCACATTTACATTTCTTTCTGATTTTATTAAGATAATAAGACAAAGTAAAACGTAATTTAGGCCAAAAGGACCGTTTTAGTTATTTATTTTAAATTTTTTTGGTTTGGTTATTCAATAATGGTATGTGTTTTTGTATTCTTCCATTAACTATTTAATAATAATTAAATAGTTATTTCATGTAATATTTATGGTCATAAGCAAGCTTAGTTTATAATTAGAATGAAAAGTATTATATTTTTTATGCTTAATTTATAATTAAAAAATTCATTCTTATTCTTGGAAATGTTTCATTCCTTAATTCCTTATTCATTCCTTATAAATGAGCACATTTACATTTCTTTCTTATTTTATTAAGATAATAAGACAAAGTAAAACGTAATTTAGGCCAAAAGGACCGTTTTAGTTATTTATTTTAAGTTTTTTTTGGTTTGGGGATTAATAATGGTATGTGTTTTTGTATTCTTCCATCAATTAATAGTTTTGGTTTAATAATAGTTATTTCTTGTAATATTTATTGTAATAAACAAGCTTATTTTATAATTAGAATGGAAAGTATTATATTTTTTATGCTTAATTTATAATTAAAATAGAAATTCATTCCTTATTCTTGGAAATGTTTAGAGAAAAATTAAGATCTAAACACTCTAACCCTCTGACCTTTTGATAATGTTAAAACTCAAATATACTAAGAAAACTTTCCTCTGATAAAATGAAATATTTAGTTTCTAATAAAATTTTCCTCTAATAAAATGAAATATTATAATATTTAGTTTCTAATAGGGAGTTTCCAATAGGTGGCTAATGATTATGATTGATTATAGGTATTTCACATACATGCATTAGCCATAAATTACAATCAAATTCTTTAATGTTTAACAATATTCCAACATGTCTATTTTATATTTAAGATAATGATTTAAAATCTAAAAAGAGAGAGAAAATGATAGAAAGAATCTCTACTGTGTGAATCAGGCCTTTACATCCATGGTAGCAGGATTTCAATGTGTTTTTAGAAAGGGGTCATTATAACCCCCATCTCTAATGTAATAGTTGGAAATTTTACTTAATAAATTATGTTTTCCCATTACATATTTGATATTAGGTTTATTGCATATTCTTCTTAGAGTATTTGTCATCATATGATGAAGGGGAGAATTGTTCCTTAGCTGGAAAGATGAAGAAAGGGAAGGGGGGATCCATCCCATTCCAAATCATATTCCAATCAGGGCAGCAAGAAGAAGGACATGTCGAAGATTAAATGTTTTCACTGTCATGAGTTGGGACACTATGCTACAAAGTGTCCGCACAAGAAGGCCGGTAAGAAGCGCTTAGGAGGAGTGGCAGGTGAAGCTCTTGCTTCATAATTTGAACTGGATTTCACCCTCATCGCATGGATGGTGACATCAGTGATGGGTAGTATGTGGTACCTAGATAGTGGAGCCTCATTCCATATGACCGGAAACAAAGAGTTCTTCAATGACTTGGAGAAGAAGGACCTCCATATGGACATCGAGATGGGAGATGATGGGAGGTATGGTGCGACCAACATCGGTATTGTTACCTTTTAGAGGGAGTTTGGTACTCCTCTCACATTAAAAGATGTCATGTATGTTTCGGGTTTGAAGAAGAATTTGGTTTCATTTTCCATATTGGAGGACCATGGCTACGATGTTATATTTAGCAAGGGAAAGGATTTCCTTCATCATATAGCCTCAGGCCAGGAGAAGCAGATCAAGGTTTGGGTGAAGAACATGTACAAATTGGATGTAGAAGACTGCGTTGCTTTGAGCACTAAAGTAGAGAAGGTGCAGAGTCAAGACATCAGTGAGTAGTGGCATAAAATATTAGGTCACTCACACCATTGAGCTATGTTATTCTGTCGGAATAATATGTTGGCACTTAGATCAAGTTTCAAAAATAGAGGGTTTTATTTCTGGGAAAATATTATATAGTAATCAACAACCACAACTATAAATCATAGGTATGGTCATTATGCTTCATAAGCTCTTGTCCAGTTATAGTGAACAATGTTAAAAAGAGCCTCATAGCACTTGAGGGAGCCCCCTCTGGTTCGAGGTCCAACTTGAACCTAAAGTTTGGACATGTTGGTTTCTTAACGTAGTTTCACAGCCAAGAACTTCGTTCGAGAAAAAGATACAACATTTTGTGCCATTATCAGGGAGCGAAGTAATGAAGAAATCTTTCCCTGGAGAACGATCAAGACTATATCTACTCTTTGCTAGTAAACAAGGAGTAGGCATTTGATATTGTTTGCAATTCCTTCACCTGACGATTCCATTTTGTTTATATGGCGATTCCAATGGGTTATCAATTCCACTAGTTCTAGAGGTCATATGCCTTTACTGATGTACTTATGCAAGGCCCAGTGATGGTTGCAGTGATTGTGAAAATTCATACCCCAAGGAACCCCTACTGCAGAAAAACTAAATCTAATTCACCTACTTGATTTTAATATACATTATCAAGTTATTCTTTGAATACTGAAGAAAATTACTTCTGAAGCCTAAACTACTTTAAATATTTGATTAAATGAAATAGAAAACTGAGCAAAGAACAAGATACATAAGACACAGTTATTTTTGGACAAAATAGTCCTTGGAAAAACCCAATGCAGGAAACCTGGTGCAACAAATCCGAGGATTTTATATTATTAAGTAATAATTCTGAATACAAATGTTGGATTCCCTCCCAACAATCCAGTGATATAGACAATACAATGGCAGAAAAACAGATTAAGTTTTACCTCACTTCACCTGGCAGATTCAATTTGATCCGACAACAAGAATGGCTAACCTTGGCTACTTCTGCATTGGCCCTGCGTAGGCCCTGTGTCAGCCTTACACGCTCTACATCAGCTCTGCGCTGTCTCTTTTGCCTACTGCGTCAACCTTCCCGGTTGTTCCAACTTTCTGCGTGGAGGGCAACTTCTGCTTCTACGATGGCCCTTTTGGCTCTGCGTAAGGCCTACGTGGGCCTGGATTGGCACAACGTCAGTCCTCTTAAGTGCTTTGCTGCCTTTAGTATCTTCTCTCTACCTCTCTTTTAGTACTGTTGAACTATCCCTGCCCCTCTGCTGCAACTGATTTCTCAGGTCGAATTCTTAGCTTCCTAGCCCAAGAAATCGAACTCCAGATCAATTTGTTCTCTCTGTGTGTTTCTAAATGAACCCCAAGCCTCCTTATTATAATTTTCTCGTTGAGACCTCAACGACCGAGATTAAGTCTCTAATCAATGGCTAAGATTAAAACTTGACTTGATCTACCTTCTAAATCATTCTTACCCATACTTTGATTAATACCCTTTAATATTTTAATTTTCCTAAGTTTAGACTTAGGAACCCCATTAAAAATATTAATTATTTTAATAAAATACAATCTCGGTTGAATTTTACCAAACTGTTTCTAGGTTATTTAGAACTCATGTTCCTTAGCCTCTGCACCAATTTTCAAGTCTAGAACAGTTCCGATGCTACCAAAAACTAAGACTCCTTCTTAGCGAGGAAAGTGCTCTAGAAATGATGTCCAACTGCATGTTGCTCTGTCTCTGAAGCACCTTCTTTTCGTAATGTTTCTTTCACCAACATTGTCATGTTGTTGCTACTATACTGCTGCCGATGACACTGCCACTGCCACTACTGCATCTATATTACAAATCCCTCTCAAATGTTGCATCTTCTATGTTGCATCTGCTATGCTGCTAAGACTTCATTCATACTGCAACTCAGTTGCTGAGAGGAGAAACTGAAAACCATACAAAATTAACTAAATTTAATTATGTTTAGCATAATAGCATGAATGTTGGAATCTAACAGCTCTAGTCTCTAACCCTCTGAATCTTCTGCAGTGTTGTTGATGTTGGGTGTGGAGGATGATTATCTTCTGTATTCAAAGGTATCGCCACATTGGACCCTAGTTCGAAATGGGGTGGCAACGCCCCCCATAAAATATTTATTATAGGGGGGGTCCAAGGGGGGTAGCTGCGACCTTTTGGGAGGCCCCCCCTGGCGGGGGGATCGGGGGAAGCACCCCCGAAGCTAAGAATAGATGTAAAATTTCCTTGTAAAATGTTGTAATTTTGTAGTCAATTTGGGCCATTCATTAGGTGGAGATCTGACGGTAGAAGTTATGTTTAATTTAGGGTTTTTTCCCCTAGAAGGCAACCCTCGCTATATATGAGGGAATTGTATTGCGTCTATATATATCTATATTTTGAGTGAGGAAGAGAGAGGAGATTGAGAGCGAAGAGGGAAAAAAGAAGGACTGGTTGTTTCTCCGTGGACGTAGCCCAAACTGGGTGAACCACGTATATCTGTGTCTCTCTTGTTTTATGTGTTTTCTGTGTTTATATTTTTGCAATATTTTATGTCTTCCATTGCTCTGTAATATATAATTTTCTAACAGTTGACTCCTGCACTGTGCCATCTGCACTGCTACCAACCTTTCTCTGTGCTGATTAGCTCCTGGTGTTAGGCTATTGTTTCTATCTCTCCAAACAATCCACTGCATCATCTGACACTAAACCCATCTCGCTACTGCTCAATCTCAGGCTCCCATAGCAAGGAATTGATCCAAGAGGTTGACTCCTTAAGGATCTTTCTCACATGTAGTCCTCTTGACTACAGCTCAATACCACCCCATTTCCCTCCTGGAGATGCCTGGGCACTCATGGAAAACTCATCTTCGTCAATTTTTGTTGGAGCAACCTTAGGATCATGTTTCTCATCCTTATCCTTTCGATTCAAAGGACACTGGGATGCAAAGTGGCCCATATCACCACATCTAAAACATTTCACCTTCGAAATGTCCTTCTTTAACTTATGCTTTTGTTGTCCCTTTGATGCTAGAGTTGCGTTCTCCTCCTCCTCCTCCTTGGTCTTCATGCCACTCCCACTGTTGCCATTAAGGTTGACTTTTACTAGGTCCCTCCTTAATTCCTCCTGTTGAAGGGCTTCCCACATCTCCTCCCATGAAGTTAGTCTTTCCATACCCAATATGCTTTGGATGAAGACTGCCCATCCATTTGAGACTCCATTCAGGGTCATCCTTACCATCGTGGTATACTGAGGAGTAGACCCTACTGCAGCAAGCTGGTATCTGGTGTCCTAAAGACATTGAAGATAGGAGTTAACCCCTTGTCCCTTCTGCATTAATGTCCACTGCAACTTTTGTTCTAGGTACATATTTCATTGTTCAAAAAGCCTTGATACAATGAAGACAAAGCTTCCCACATATCTTGGGCTATATCTTTTCCATGCAAGTTTGAGACTCCATGATGTTGAACTCCATCAGGTATGAACCTCTTCACCTTCCCCTGCTCAGCCTTGTACTTCTTCTTCCGATCATTTGATGGCAGGGTTACCCCACTCACACACATAGTATGCATATAAATGCATAAACACATTAGTCCCAAGTATTTAACTCTCTGAGGAGTCAAATATTCATTTAAATACCTAATGATTAAGGCCCCTGTTTTAGTCACACACGGAATGATTCATAGACTTAACAAAGTCTAAACATTAACCCACCTTTTCCTTCTATCAGAAATTAATCACCCCGCTTAAATATCCTATCGGGACTTTTCACCTCCTCATAACCTTCATTATCCCTTTACCCACATATATATAACCTTTCCCTTCTCAAAAACTTGCTTATTATATATTTATCACATAAAAGCTTCTATTGGTGCTCTTTTCCTTTACAAACCATTTATAAATGAAAAACCCGCAAACATACCTTTCTACCTTGGTATGGTCTCTGCACACTTCCCGAGGTTACCTTTATCATAATCGGGCATTGGCTCCTCCACGGGTCACATTAATATATACTCCTTCTGCTTCCCCGATATGCGATTATATCACTTCCTGGAATACACTATCAGTGCTTAATTATTTACTATGCCATTTACAAAGGAAACATATGCAAAACAAACGAAAACCCCGCCAAAACACAAATCCAGACTTCAAATATCATAAGCCCGCACCTATAATTATCGTCGGGTCTGCCTCTTATTCCATCACCTTTTTGCTGCGCTGATCTCCATTATCCGACCCCTCCAATCTTCGATCGCCAATTATCGGCTATCGGCGCATCGCCTCATAGCAATATCGCAAGTCGAAGTATTAAAGGGTCAATGCTATAACACATAAAATCTCTGATGCAATCCTACTCTCGGACCTGATAGGATATTAAATCCACCATTATAAAACTTCGAGTCCTGTTATATCACTATATTGGAATTCGACAGTTCAACAAGTTTGGTTCCTCTCCACTGAAGCGATGTGATGCAGTAGTGTTTCGTCGATGCGACTTAATCTTGGTCGTTGATCTTAAAGATCCAATGGTTGCTGAGCAACCATATTTCACTTCTTCCTTTGATTTGTTTACTTAGATTTTACATTGTTTTCAGTGGTTGCGATGGTTCCTGGGTTTCTTCAAGGTTTCGGCCTTCTTGCTATTTTATTGTTGGAAATAATACTGAGAGGGAGGGGTGAATCAATATTATCAAGTCAATTATTCCTTTTCAAAAATGAATGATATACGCTACTTTAGTTAATTAAACCCGCGTATATACGCAACTATTCAGAAGGAAACCCGCGTATACAAAGCAAACTTTTAAGTTACTTTATCTTTCTGCTGATGATTGTTAATCTGTGTTTTAGAATCAAATAACCAGTAACCAGAAATAGTAAAAAAGAGCAGAAAGACAATCACACACAAGAACACAAGATATAAGGTGGAAACCCAATGTGGGTGAAAACGACCGGCTGCAATTCGTCTCTATCTTCTTTTTAAATTAGAAACTTCTTTTACAATGTACTGGTGCAGTCCTTTACCAATACGCAGGCTGCAACCTGTAGAGAGCTACAACCCTCTCTCTCATTTTCCAGCTTCTCCTGGAAGGGAGCTACAACCCCCTTAGCTCTTGCACTAGCCAAGATACTAGTACGTAGGTGCTGGCCTACAGAAGGCTACAACCTTCTCTTTCTTCCAGGGACCACGTTTCATAAAATTTTCAGACTGGATCCATGAACATCAATCAATCATCAAGAATTTATGCATCAAACAATCTCCTTTTCACCAATAAAATGAATCAAAATAAACACTTCTCTGACGACTGTACCCAGATCATAATAACAGTAATCACACCCGACTTCTGAACCCAGAACACTGTAGCAATAAACATAATCAGCTAGAACATAAATCAAGAGATGTATGCTACTTCACTATTCAGAAACCTACGTACAAATCTACAAATTCATTCTTTCAAACATTTAGATATTAGTTAACCCAGATTATCAGATTTATAGATCAAGCATGCACCACATATCACATACCAAAATCATATAGAGATACCACTATTCCAGCCTTAAGATTTTGACCCATCAATAG
>APFE030920047.1:0-21094 GCA_000404065.3 Pinus taeda | reverse complement strand
AAGACTGACAAAACCAGAGATATCTAAGGCTTCGCAACTTCTAAACCCAAAGTCACTACAGGACCAATATAAAAATCAAAACCCTAAGGCTAAAATCTCAATTAATTTCACTAAAACTTTCGACACTAATGGAAGGAGCCATTAATGAGAGTTCCAATGTACAAGTGTTCCATGCAGAGGCTGAAGGTCAATTGGATTGGCCTCAAATTGAGTCCCCTACTGATGCTAGGCATGCTAGAAGGTAGAAGAGAAGAAGAAGAGTAGGAGCAGTGGGAGGAGATAGACAGGAAGGTAGGATTCTATGATAAGGAAGAGGAGACCACATCAGAAGCATGGGATGTTAGGGAGACCACAAGGGCCATAAAATATGAGGAGACGGACTAAGTTTCTTAGAGGATGAGCAACACTTTCAGTAGGAGGGTGATGATAAGCCTCATAAATGGGTAATTATATGGGCTCGTTTTACCTCCTAACCTAGTCAAATCAACCATTCTCTTAACTATTTGCATGATTTTCTGATTATATTTATGCTTATGGAGTGAGTTGAGTTAGTTATGATGCCATGTGGTCTAATATGTGTTTAATGCAGATTATTGATGAATTTTGAGGTCAAAGTCAAGGATCCAGTGGACAAATGGCAGCAATAACTTGAAGTGTACAAAGGAGAGGATTTATAGGAGGGAATCCCCCTCATTTATTATTCCTCACTTCGAATCCCCCTTCATTCAGCTCGGAGTACAAGCAACCAAGTCATGCACTAGAAGGCAGCTGAGCAAGTGGAGGATGATTGATGATTATCTCGATTTTTTGGAGCCAAGCCTCCCTAATTTTAAGGAATTTGTTGGTAGCTTCATTGGTATAAGTAGAAATGCCTAGAGCATCACTAGGGTTAGATTTTTTTTGGATTTGTGTTGTACTTTTTCTTCTATAAACTCTACTCAACTTCGAGCTTAAATTTTGTGATAGTTTCATGTAATCTTGCTATTGTTTTGGAAATAAAGATGGAACCCTTTTTGAGTTAGCACTGAGTTACCTCAGAGGGTTGAAGCTCTTGGGTTAGGGCCCATTCCAAGTAGCCAAGCTCCTCTTTACTTGTATTTCTATGTTTTATTTCAGTGGTAGATTAGATTGCTATTAGATGTATTTCTTTCATGGTTAAGAATAGGTTGCTTTTGATGATTCAGTAGTTTGCTTCCATTTGTGCTTTCTATATCAAGTTAAGCAGTGATAAAGAAAAGATTCAAAAGGCTAGCAACAGTGCCTTGGCCTCTCTTCCTCCCTTTGGGACCATGATCTGAGGAAAAGTCCCTCTTACTGCCCCAAAAACACAGATTTTCCTCATTCATAGGACTTCTAGTGTTAGTTGTTTTTTAGTTGATTAATAGCCTAGTTTGCTTTGCTTCATAACTTCTCCATCATGCTCATTTCTTTATTTAAAACAGTATTCTTTCATTCTTTCCTTTCTTGCAGCATTTCCTTTCATAGATCATAGTTTAGACTAGTTTGATGCAAAACTCTATTTTCTAGATGCACTTATTTCATTGTTTGCTTCATCTCATTGGTTGATTATCAGTTATGTAGTAGATATATTCTAGTAGTAGGTTATCCTATCAGCCATCCCATCCTCCATCTAATCCATTCCCTACAGGTCGCCCAAGTCTCCCCTCAATTCTACCTTAGTTTCCTACATTTTCCATAGAACTTCTTCCTCTCTCCTTGAGAAAATCCAATCATCTTTCTCTCTCCTAATGATTCTTGGTACACCCTAGGTACCCTAACACTTCATTCCAACCTTCATCCACATTTTCCACCCACTCTCACACCTTCAAAACAGCCAAAACTACTCTCGGCCTCCTCCTGTAGGCCTCCTGTAGAACGCTGCTTTTCCTCCTGTAGATTTCATGTGTCCTCTTGCAGATTTTCCTGTAGGCTTTCTTTTGAAGGTTGAGTGTGGGAAAAGCCTCCAGAAGGCCACCTAAGACCTCCTAGGACCCAACCACACCATCCTACATCCTCTCAAGTCCCAAAACTACCCTTCAACACCACCAATTCGCTGCCACATTCACAAACAATAAATTACATGCATGTCAAATTCACATAAAAATCCAAAAAGATGTTTTTTGCTCATTTACTTCTAGAAATAGCTCAATTAGAAGTTTTTTACTTCTTTGAATAGATAATGGCATTCTTTTCATGGTTTTCATAGTGCTTTCTGCAAAAGTAGGGTTAGTTGGTTAATTAGGGTTTACTTGGTTTGTTTTACATTTCAGTCTTTCTCCTTTCTGCAATTAGAATAATATCTATCTTTCTTACCTTTCATCACATATAGAGCTTCTTCTAGAATCTATAGAAGTTGGCTTAAGATCCTAGTGACCTTGTGTTGACTGACCAAGTGACAACCTGCAGTAAGAATTAGCACTTGTGCATACAGCATCGTCGCTTCCAAGTTTGTTACAAACTACCAGGTTGATAAGAGTAAAGTAGGCAGCCCAGGAGTTGCAGCATTATTGTTGCAATACTGGTGCTCATCGATTAGCATAGAACTTCGTGAAAAAGGCCACAGTCGCATGGATGCCTTGTTGTGGGAGAGACTGGAGGGTATCAGTCACATGGAAGGCTTTTCATGGGAGTGATTGGGAGTCTAGTTCAATCAAGAAGCAAGTTCTCTCATGGGTTCAACACCTGGAGGGGTTCGTTGGCTCCTAAAGGTTATGTAGCTCCTGAGGAAGGTCAATTTGGTTTTGGTTTCTTCATTCCACTTCCTTAATTGTACTTGGCGAGTTGAATCATATCATAGTAACTCTTCATCACATGTTTACCTCGGTGGACCAGTTAGCTTGGGAAAATATGGTATGAGGGTGTTACATGTGTTTTCATAGTGTTGTTGTAATGTATATATATGCTCTATTTCTTGCACAATTGACTGGCATGCTCCATTTATTAGCATTGATTTCTATGCTCTATTTCTTAGCATTTAACTAGTGCCATGTTTCTCAGTACAATGTGATAAACAAGTGCTTGGAAAATACCACAAAAATAATTTAGAATTAATCCAATATTCACTTAGGTTTATTTTTGTAATGTGAATTTCGATTTCAAGTCGTGTGAATTTTAATATCGTATAGTGTGTAAATATGGAAAAAGATTATCATACAGAACTTCCAATTGAATAGGGTTCAAATATTTAAAAATTTCAAACAATTATATTCAAAGTAATTTCAAGTGAGTTTGTTGTTGAAAATCAGTTAAATTTGTCCATAGCAAAAAGGGTCTATAAATGTTTTTGAACCATGATCCTATTGAATTAGACTAGATATATTTGCTATCATAAAATATAATTTTCTTTGAATGTCAATTTACCTACGATAGATTTATAAGTTGATTCCTTGCATTTTTTTGCTTTACACTTTATATGTCTTACAAACTCTGATTGATAAGATAAAATGTTCTATAATTGTAGTACAAATGAATTAATTGACGGTTTTCTCCTTTAAGGGTTTCCCATAGCATATCATGTGTCCATTGTGTTTGGTGTATGATTTTATTTTATTGTTCTCTATTTTATGTTCTTTATCTATTACGTGCATAAACAATAGATAAATAATTAACAAATAGGGAATCTATGTTAATTTTAGCAGATTTGTTGTGACAATTTGTCTAGTGGAATATTCATGGCAATTTATGATTCACAAATCATGGTAAAGAATAAAAGTATAATTGGAAGTGAGTTCTTAAACATATTTAATGAGTAAATTTATACATATTAGCTACCTCCAAGTTTCAATAATTCCAAAAAGTTGATACAATGCCAAAATAACTTTTCCTTCATGTTATGTTGTCAGATATAAAAATTTAACGACTAGTTACAACCATCATCTTGAAAAAATCAACTATTTTATTACTTAAAGTTCTTTAATGAATTATGAAACATATTTAATTATAAGATCTATATTTGTTCTCTTTATGTGATATTAATATTGAGTACTATTATCATTAAGGTCACTTTAATTGAAGCTCTATTATTTCATTTCTTTTTTTATCTAAAAATTGAAAAACAAAATTGCACGACCTAGTAGAAGATTTTAATAAAATAATCAAATTTGATTTACAAAAAAAATCATGTTTTAATATCCAATATTTTATCACTATTTATAGGATTCATATTAATAATTATTATTGTTTGTCACAGACACTTTAGTTAAAGGCCTTTTCTTATCCTTTTTCATATTTGGTGCAATAACTTGAAATTGTTTTTGTGAGTTAATACTAGAAGTATTAATCAAAAATTTTAATTTAACAAATTAATCAATTTACATTTAGAATCGATGTCACCATTTCGCACACAAGATGTTTCACTATATGTATACGATTAATATTAAGACTTATTATCATCTAAGTCCCATGCGCTCACTTTGAGGTAGTGGCCAAATGTGTGGTTGCACCTACATATATTATATTAAATAATCCCACGAATCGTGCAACCATATGTAGATAAAATTTGATTGTCATGTCCTTCACATTTAATACCAAATAGATTATATCTATTAGTGAGGAATGTTGTATACTTCACTAGTGGGAAAGGTTTAATTCATGTGAAGGATTTTCCTAGTGTGATGGTGCCACCTTGAGATAGCTATTGAATGTGTGGCTACAACCAAGGATAGTAAACTACATGATATTTTACTTATTCACACATAACTAGATCAATCCCACCCTAATGTCCTTCAAATTCAAGCTCAATTGGATCTCTCGAGTGGTGGAGAGGAGAGGTTATTATCCTTCCCACCTAAGTTCAAACCCCACTTTGTCACATGTTCACTCTTCATAAGATAATTATTGAATAGGGCTCTTTATGAGATAACATGTTCACTTTTCAAAAGTCAATTATTGATTAGGGCTCTTTGAGAGATAATTTTTATTAAGGCAAGAAAGGTGTCAGTAATCTCATTATTTCCTATGAGTTGGAGAGTGGCAAAATGGCAGGTTGGGAAAAATAATGAAAGAAAGCAAAAAATGAGAAATAAAACTATCATCATCTAAGTCACTTTAGTTAAATGTGGTTTTCAATGTCTATTTTATAATCAATGTAAAAAAAATAGAATTATTCCCAATGGAATATTTTAAAAAATTAACTAATTTGATTTAGAGTTATTTTTGTGATTTAATATGCAAGATTTTATCACTATATAACATTGGACTGATTTTAAGATTTAATTATCATACTTTTAACTATACCAATATTAATAATAAGTTCAATAAAATGATTTAAAAAATAATTTTAAGAATACGATATAAGAAAAAATTGATTAAAAAAATAAACTAATTACAACAATCATTCATTGAATCATTTAATTAATCAAGCTTCTAAATATGTTTAATCAGTTTATTGTATCTTTGCAGACAACCAAGATTTCACCTTGAAAATGATTGAAAACATTATTTTGATTTATAAGTTTAGCCAATGGGTGAATCTCAATTGACAATTTTTGTGTTATGAAGTATTATGTAAACCATGCGATTCAAGGTTCAAATGCCCTTTGGATAAAGACAACAAAAAAAAGATAAAATATTTGACTTTTACAACACAATCCAAATTAAATTGTTCATGCACTAATTTTCAGTGTGGAGGAATTATGGGCCAAAAAATTAGCTTATTTTTGTCACCTCACTATGATAGTTTTAACTATTTCTACCTTTCACATGTAGAAAGAACTTCAAATCCACTAAGGTTACATGAAAGAACTTCAAAGTTAATGTGTCCACTATTCTATATTTTTATACCTTTTCTTTATAAAACAAGCTAATTGTAGAAATTAATAAAATATATAGCTTCTTTGTGGACCTGTAGTAGAGTCATTAGTTAGCGCATCTCTAGGGATAGATCAACCGAACCAAGGCAAAAATAATAAGCATGGTTACTTACCTACTAGGTGCACTAAAGAGGAAAATTTGTCATCATTATGGCAGAGCCAAAGTTCCAGCGTAGTGAATAGTTGCATGGCACGATGCAGAGGAAGATTATGGAAGAATTGTGACCTAGCACCATGACAAAGCAATGAAATATCGTGGCAAACAACAACACATTCTTACAAGATTGAGTGTTGAAGAATAGTATTTCAATTACTGCGTGTGATCTTCCAAACTCATACACCTTCGCGCATGAGTTGAGTTATATGCTCTAATTTCTAGATTATAGTGTTAAATCACTTGGTCATTTAACTAGTGCCCTATTTTTCATCACAGTGTGCTAAACAAGTTTTTGGAAAATATCTCAAAAATAATTTAGAATTAGTCTAATAATCGCTTAGGTTTATTTTTGCAGTGTGAATTTCGATTTCAAGTCGTTCAAATTTTAAATTTTTTTAGTGTGTCAATATGATGTTGGTTGATCATACATAACTTTCGATCAAATAGGGCTCAAATCTTTAAAATTTTCAAACAATTATATTCAAGTACTTTTAAGTGAGTTTGTTGTTGAAAATCAATTGAATTTCAGCGTGGCAAAAAGGGTATATAAATGTTTCATAACCATTATCATATTGAGTTAGATTAGATTTAATTTCTTTCATAATATAGAATTTCCTTTGAATGTCAATTTACTTTCGATATAATTAGAAGCTAAGTCCTTGCATATATTTTTATTTACACTTCATAAGTTCACAAACTCAGATTGATAACATAAAATGTTCTATAATTGTAGTATAATTGAATTA
Source organism: Pinus taeda (assembly GCA_000404065.3). NCBI lineage: Eukaryota > Viridiplantae > Streptophyta > Pinopsida > Pinales > Pinaceae > Pinus > Pinus taeda. Next base: position 14,381 of record APFE030920047.1, on the reverse strand, counting down.
ACCAATAGTTTTCTCTTGTAAGGGTTTCCCATAGCATATCATGTGTTCATTGTGTTTGGTGTATGATTTCATTTTATTGTTATGTTGCAACTGCTACAACCACCCTCGAAAACTTTTCCCATGATTTGATTTTGGAGCCTCCCCTTTTGTCCACGAGACCTTATCTTCCTTCGTCATCAAGTATTCATGCTATGTTAAATACTAGTCTTTTCATGCTATGCTTGTGATTCTTTGTTTTGATCCCAATCTGAACTTTGGCAGTCACAAGCAAACTTTTGCCCAAGCCTTGCAGCCTTACTGAGCTTGCCTCCAAAAACTACGCAATATTGGAAGGAAGGCCAACCTTGATGATCTAAAATGTGCAATCTAGGATGGTAGGTTTTTCTTGATCTCAAAAAATAAAGAATCCTAGATGGCAGCGCATCATTGAGCTCAAAAACTACGCAAAGCATCCTTGCTCTCAAAAACTATGCAGCACACTAAGTCAAGAAAATTCCCAATGGTTGAGAACTGCACAATCTTCCTTAGCAATGTGATGGCCTGTTTTCCCAAAAAAGGAAAAAAAAAAAAGAAAAAAAAAATCCCTAGAAAATAGGTAGTGGATAATTAGTTTCCCGAAGGATGACACAAATTGTTATTTTTTGCCTTTTTCCAAGCATCACTTTTCCCTTCATTTTAGGCATGCGCGTCATAAACCCTAATCAGCCTATCTCTATATAATAGACACCCCTAGAGCTCATTTTTTCATTCAATATTGGAGCTCTAGCCTTCCCAAGTACATAAAGGAGCCTTCGGTGGAGTTTGCGGTGCTTTTCTGGGTGAAGTTTGCTTTTGTCATCTTTTGTCACCTTTTTCCGTTTCACTTTTGTGAGTGTTTTTTCGCTTGTTTATTTTCATTCCTGTTGGAATTTTAACTTATATTATCTTGTACAAGTGTTGGTTTAGTCTGTAGTTCGCCTTTTACGACTGTCACATCAATTTTCTTATTTTTTCCCATTAGTTGTCGTTGTTTCGGCAACTCTCCATGCATGTTTTTTTTCCTTTTGAATGTTGATCTTTTGCACTTGATTTGCATTGATATATCTATATTTAGTCATATATGTAGTGAAAATTACACCATCACTCAGATCTGTTAGTTTCCCATACTCTTTATGGGAAAATATGCCCTTCCCTTGGCCAGTTATTGCCTTCTCTAGCTGGGCATTGTGCAAGTCCAAGGCTCAAGATTATGCTTGGCCTCTAGAATTGCACAATGCACAGTACCTCGCTAGCCAAAATTTGTATCGTGCATTTCCATGGCTCAAGAATGTCCCTTGGCCACTGAATTATGCAGTATCTCCCTCAATCTTCCCAAGCTGAGACTGTGCATTGCGTAGTCTCTAGCCTCAAGCTGCTCCATTAGCTGTTGAAACTGTGCAAGGTACACAGTTCATGTAGCCAATCCCTCTCCCTTCACCTAAAAAATTTTGCAATATTTCCCTTTAGTCATATGCTTGTTGTTATGATCTTGCTTTGAGGGTCAATTTGTTGAAGCTGATTCATGTTTTGCGTGAATGTTTTTCCTCCTATAGGTATTGTAGTTGTTGAGCACTTCTCTCCATCAACTATTGTTATTGTGGTGCAAAAGAGATCTGCTTCAAAGGACACTACTGAAAGTAGCACTAGGGAGGAAGTTGAGAGTACATAGTGAACTTGTTAGTTTACTCAGATACTTAATTGTTCATAGAGAGAATCATATATCACATGGCACAAAGTGAATGAAGCATTCTCAGCAAGAAGCTTCAAAGTAGACCTTGAAGATTGGAAAGCGTATATCAATGTCCAAAAGTCAGGGTTACCCAATGTTGCATGTAGGTATCTATATTTCCCATGTGCAGATGTTGCCAGCTGGATAATTTTGCGTACAGATCCAAAGACTATGACTTTGAACAACACAATCGGACAAAGGCTTGCTTCTTTTCTGGCACCAAATTATCATCTTATGTACCACTTGTCGAAGCCAAAATCACCCATGGATTCCTACTTCTATGTGACCACCATTTATTTGAGCACAAAGGATATTGTCAAAATCTGGGTGAAAGGGCCAACAAAGTTCTGTCAAACATCCACCAACACCTACAAGACAAAATCTCTAAGGAGGGCCTATCAGCTCTTGATAGTTCTATGTTGTAGAATCTATGGTCAGTAGAGTACAGACACCTTCTATTGGCAGGAAAAGTTCCCTATGGAAAGGGTTGAAATCCTCAAAAGAGCAGGATAAGCTAATCAACAAAGAACACTCAATCAAGTATGCCAAATATATAAACTATCTAACTTGGATTTGGAGACATACTTGGAGGTCCTAAGTATGAAGATGTTCCTATAGGTTCCAAACCCTCTCCTTCCTCCAAGATGTGTATACATGCAAATCAATCACATAAGCATATACATAATAGATAATTCAATGTGCATACATAGGAATATGTTAGATCATCATATATAAACATATATACTATCATTCATAATATGAAAAAATGTTGAGAACAAGACATAGGCTTATTTATTGATTAACAATAGTAAGTACAGGATAGATACAACCTGATCTAGTCCAAATATACCGACAAAGCCTTCCTCTAGATCCGTCCAGCCCAAGCCATGAACACGACCTATCTAATAAGTGCAATAAGATGCTAGATAAGGATGTTGAGTATATCTGCATAGGAAACCAAATTTCCTAGAGACTTGGAGTGCAGGAGGCATGGGAAAAGCATACTTGATTTGAGAGAAATTGAGTATAATGTCGATATCCTTCTTCTCTTATTTTCTTTAGGCCTGCCCAAGGGTTGTATATATACCACCTCAAATTGGTTATTTCAGTTAGGCCACAGGCTCATGTAGGTGGGCTCTTGGTAAAACCTGTAAACTCTGACTGAAAAATAGAATTTATTTTATTTTTTCATATTTTAAAATGTATATGTGGGTATATTATTATGGGACCCGTGTATGTACACTATTTTTTATGGGCAGTCGCATACGGATTTTGAAATGTTGTTTTTTAGTATAAATTCAAGTCTGCATGGGATAAGGGGCTGCCCAGGGCCATAGAAAAACAGCAAGTCTACAGGAATATTAAAGGATGTTATAACATATGCCCCCTAATATATGAGGTTAGAAGGGGAACACGATGACCGAAATATATTAAGTATAGAGAGAGGAGTCATCCGAAAACCTGGGAGGAGATCACCAGATTCTAGCCCATCGAATACTTGTGTAAGGAGTCAAAACGAAAACTCATGGTTGAGGTAGGCATACCCATTCTCAAAAGTAGTAAAGTGTGCTTCCTGACCAAGTATAAGGTAGATCCATAATGTCTACATAAGTAAAAATCTCCCTAAGGCAATGGTTGAAAGCTTCAACAGAGAAGGATAAGATAGTCAACAAAGAACACTCAATTAAGGATGCCAAACATACTAATTATCAAACTTGGGTATGGAGACATACCCATAGGTCCTGTTAGGTCCCTATACTACTAGTGTAACCCCTTATTGTTATTAGTACAACCCCCTTATTATATTTTTGTGCCCATGTAGTCCCCATATTGTTATTATTGTGCCCCATAGAAGCCCACTATTGTTATTATTGTCCCCTTACATTATTATTTTTATGTCGGCTCTGATTATTATGACCCCTTAGACTCCTATATATAGAAAGGAGGCCTTGTCATTTGTATCATCCAAAAATGTTTCATTTGTGTAATGTAAAGGATGTTCCCACCCTCGAAGAGGCTTAATTATAAGGCATTGATATTCCTTTTCTATCTTTTTGTGAGCTGGTTTCATAACAGGTCCTACATTTTAAGATTTACCCATAGGGTCCAAACCCTTTTCTTCCTCCAAGATGTGTAGACCTTCAAATCAATAACGAAAGAATATACATAATACATAATTCAATGTGCATACATAGGAATATGTTATACAATCATATATAAACATATAAAATATCATTCATAAGATGACAACATATATCATGAACAAGACATGATCTTCTTTATTGATTAAAAGAACTATGTACAGGACAGATGCAAATTGATCCAGGACAAAGGCATCGATGAAGCCTTCCTCTGAATCTGTCCATCCCAAGCCACAAATACAACCTCTATAATAAGTGCAAGAATATGCTAGATAAGGACGTTGAGCATCTCTACAAAGGAAACCAAGGTTTCCTATAGACTGGGAGCGTAGGAGTCACAAGAAAAGCGGACTTGATCTGGGAGAAATCAAGTATAATGTTGATATCCTTCTTCTCTTTTTGTCTTTAGGCCTACCTAAGGGGTGTATATATACCACCTCAAATTGGTTATTTCAGTTAGGCCACGGGCTCCTATAGCTGGCCTCTCGGTAAAACCCATAAACCCTGCTTGAAAAATAACATTTTATTTTATTTTTTCATATTTTAAAATGTATATGCAGGTATAATATTATGGGACCCGCGTATGTACATGATTTTGTATGGGAAGAGTCGCGTATGGGTTTTTAAATATTGTATTTTAGTATAAATTCAAGTCTGCAAGGGAGAACTGACTTCCAAGGGCCATAAAAGAGCATCATGTCTACAGGAGTAATGAATGATGCTATAACACCTTCCCTGAAGGATGGGAATTCATACTGAACCAGGTTGTGAACAAACGAAGACCATTTAACTGATCATAATTGTTGGCTAAACAGTTGAAGATCCATGTAGCTAATGTCTTGAATCCTCCCAAGGGAAAGCAAGCTATATTTTACATTTCTTCCTATTTATTGGATGAAATCTGTGCTCACAATGCATTGGCATGAATTGGACCTGGAGACTAAGAGAGTTCATCATGCATATCTACCCCAAGTTGCTTTCGAAGTGCAGCCATAGAGAATTAATGAAAATTTTGATTTATCACTTCCTCATTTCGTTGTACAAGTTGATCATTAAGGAAGAGCAACCTTGCATGTCACGTGGAGCAACGAGAGCAATGTTGGAGATAGACAATTGGTTTGCCTCACTGAATGGAACTTTCCTCAGAATGTTCGCTCAACAAAAGTCTCTGCATATTCTACCGTCGTATTCCACTGATAACTTAGTCATGCAAGAATTTTTCTACCATCTCTCCACAGGGTTGTCAGTAGTTTTGCATGGGAAAAAGAAAGCACATTGGCCCACTCTTCCTATGCAGATCAGATTGTATGAAATAAATAACTTGAAATCCACAACACTGAAGGCAAGGTAATAGAGAAATTTTCATTCATTCATTTGGACAACAATTTGTATGACCCAAGAAATGTTTTCAAATACCATTGAGTGAGGATTCATTAGCAGTGACCAAGTAGGACCTTTCACAAACTTGAGGATGAAGCATGGAAAACTTGTCATAATGCCCTCAATTCCTATGAACCAATCAGCTTTGCTAGAACATCGCAGGTTACTCTGTCGAAGGAAGTAACTCCAAAAGAAATACTGGCAGAAGGGTGACACCTAGTGTGCAAAAATGGTAAGAGGAAGGTTGCATATATCCCAGGGGTGAGCAAAACCACAAAACAAAAGCATATCCAATCATTCTAAAAGCGCCCATATCAACAGAGAAGAAGAGGAAATAGAGGAAGTATGAAGTAGAATGGAAGCAGAGGGAAGAATAAGAGCAAGGATATTGGAGGAATAAAGATAGAAGCAGGAAGAAGAATAAAGGTGAAGAGTAGAAGAAGAAGAAGTCGCAAAAAGACAAGCCAGAGAAAAAGAGCAAAACTGGAAACTAGAGGAAGATATCAAATAGATGCAGGACAAGAAGATCACTCGAGAGATTGAGGAGTTAGTCAAGATCCAATACATGGAGGTGGAACCGGAGCTATAGAACCAAGATGTTGATCTGATGCCAAGCACACAGTAGGTCACGATTCAGTCTCCCCCTCCTCCAGTAGAGCCATCTCTACGAAAGGAAGAGGAAATTTTTCCTCTTGATTAAGGTCTAGTCATGGACACATACAATCTGACATATGATGAGCTTTATAAAAAGATTATATAAGAACAAAAGAAGAATTTTCCAGATGATATCGCGTATCTTGCATTCATCAAAGAAAGGGTGATTGTGACAGACATCAGAAGGAATCCAAATTCCATTACTGCAGAAACCTTGGCCTTTGGAGGTGCTACAAAGTTAAACATGGAGTATCTAATGGTCGAGAAAAAGTAGTTGGCAAATAACTTACAGGCTACGAGGCAAGAATTTGAACATCTTCGAGAAGAGGTTTAGAACATAGCTCCCGCATAGCTTTATCTCGAAGAACTTAAGGAATCCATACTTAGCGAAGTATTGGCATTGGGAGAAACTATGTGGAGCTTATCGTTGTGCATAAATCAGTTGTATGCTTGCATGACATGTAGCAAAAGTGTAAGGATAATGCTAAATCTCTCAAGGTTGTCCATATAGCCATCATTGTCGTGCATGATTGGTCAATGCAATGCAAAGGGGAATCATCAGAGTTGGCAAAGAAAACTAGGAAACGGAAGAGTTGGAAAAAGCGCATGTGTGGATGATCATTCAAAGAAACAAGCTACTCGCCTCATTTATCACCAATATTTAGGCCTCATATGCACAATTTCACAACAGCGTGGATTTCATGGTGAAATCACACAAGATCCCATTAGTTGGCTCACTCACTGAATCCAAACACATGAATCAAGTCAGGAAGAGGTTGAAGAATACTTGGAATGGTTCAGATAGGGCGCTTCCAAGGAAGACCTTGAAGTAAATAGACAAAACATGTAGAAGTATATTGGTGGGCTTGTCCATATAAATGCCATGTTTCTCCTGCTATAAGGAAACTCAGACTAGTTCCAGATCGATGTACATGGGTGCCATGGAGGTTAAATTATGCTTTCAGCCTAATCCCATCACATAGTTTGGGGAAGTTATCATGCAATACAAAGCTTAGCACTATCATGTGACCAAGAACCTATGAGTCGAAGTTGTTTATCTGGAGTTTCCTAAAACTAAATATTTGCTTATTTGTCTTATTAGGTTGTCTAGTTTGATCTACCTAATTTTTTCCTATATGAGTACGAGTATATTGTAATATTTTTTTGTAATTAATTTATAAGTGGAATTCCAAGTGTCAATTGTGGAATGTGAAGAGTCATGATGTAATGGAGTTGAAGAGTCATTTTGTAAATAAATTGAATAGTCATGAGTGAAGTCCAAGAGTCACAAAAGGGAGATGAATAGCCACCCCTATTGTTATAAATATGTCCCCATAACTCATGGAAGGGGCTTTTTGGGAGCCAATCTTTTGGCTAGGTTTTTAGCTTAGGATCAGGAGCTTGGGAGTTTGTTGAGAGCCGGTAGTATATTTCTTTGGAGGAGTAGGTGTAGACTTCATGTTCCACTGTTGGGGTTAATGGTTCATCAATGGTATATGTATGCTTGGAACTTTCACTTAATAAAATCTCAGATCTTGCACGTTTTCATGCATGTGATGTGAATATAATGGGACTATTCTTGTTATGTTTGTAATATATTTTATTTCACTTATGCTAATGCTTATGAACTCTTTTTTTTGCATTAGTATGAATCTTGTTGAATGTGTGTTGTTGTTTATTTTCTACATGGTTAACGTGTGAACTATTTCACAAGCTAACTCGTGATGTATTTATGTTTGAGTGTTCCTTTCAAGTTTCATACTATTACAGGCTTCTAAGGGGCTCACTCACTTTCCCTTCATGTGTTAGAACCTTTCATACATTTCACTTTACCTTCCGCAGAGTCACACACATGTTCACCAAAGTCACGAATACACCACTCTATGTGTTATTGTAGCCAAGCAACATAATTAAAACCCACTGCTTCAGAAAATGGCCCGTATTCCAAATGGGGCTCCTCTTGGAAATATATTCACTACAAAGAGGGAATTAGTAGTGTGGCACTTTTAAACTTATTCTCAAACTCAATAATCCATGCACATGCACAACATTAGATTATCAAAACATGTAAGAAGAAATAAATTGAAACCATAATAACCATGAGAAACACAAACATGCACACACAAGAACACAAGTATTTCTAGTGGAAACCCTTTCGAGATAAAACTACTCTGTTGTTGTTGTGCTGCTCAATTATTTTATTATTTTTTGAAGTAATTCTACATGGATTATCTTACACCCATAATCCAGAAGACTTGTCTTTCTCTTTATTATTCTAGCATCTATTAATTCAGAAATATGTTTCTTACACGGATCTACATAAATCTATATGTTGGAAGCTCCCATGACCAATGATCCTCGCCCAACTACCATTGAACTATCCAACTCCTATTGGATGGAGAAAACTCTTCCTACGACTGAATTCACCAAATCACTATCTATACTGAAGCCTCCGTGCCTTCACTTCCTCCATGCGAACCATGTTTCAAAATATTTCACACTTGGTTCTCAAATCGCTCAACATGAGAAACATAACAACTCTAGCATTCTGCACACAAAATCTGAATCATAAGTCTAACTCAAAGAAGGGAATTTATTCACTACTTCACACACCAAAAACCGCTCTCAAACACACCTCAAGCTACCAAATTTCTGCCACAACGAACACACAAATTCTAAATCCGCTTCTCAACTCTATCTCTAGTTTATGCTTACAATCTATGATATATCTCTACAAAAACTATGTGAGTAGTTGTTGCATACTCTACACATTCACAATAGCATACTCGCACACTCTCCAAGCAACCAACCAAAATAAACTCATTGCCTTCCTTTATTTATCATTTTGTTGAAGTGAGACACATAGTAAACGTTACAGGCTATGGATAACTCAAAATTTCTATAGATAAGTTTTTTTTACCAAATCAACCACTAAATCCATTATCCCTTTGATATATTAAAATTTGACCACTTCTAGAGGTCCCACGAACTTTTCCAACCATAAACCGAAAATCTTTTATCAATATCATCGCCATAGCACCAAAATTAGTTGAGTAGTGCGAGGAATGCAGGGAAATTCCCTTAAAAACCTCAGCCGCTCCCACAACATAGCCTCCATGTGACTAGAACACCTCATTTTCTCCCATAGGCCTGCATGCCAATGACTGTAACTTTTCAGTCGCTCCCATGACTCAGAATCCATGTGAATAGGGAAGAGGATGAAGGAAAACAACTTTCCTCAGGTAAGAAACTAATCCACCTTCTTCCATAGCTTAACAAGCCTCTACAGGACCTATGGAAGATATGGGCACCTCTGCAACACTTCGTTAAAACACTTCCACATCATTTTCATCATCACAAGTCAAAATAGGTTGACTAGGATGCCAACCAACAACCATATTAAACATTTGGGCCATCAAAATTCTCTACAACATCTTTGCCATCAGTATGCAACTATAAAACATGTCAAACATCCTCCAACACCTGTAAAACCATCTCAAGAATCCAAAAACACATGTACATCCTCTCCAAGCCCAAAGTACACCATCATTAACATGAGATACCTAATCTGAGACATGGAAACGAATCAACAAGGCTCCTTAACACCAAATCTTGTAGCAACCACCAATACTTGTATGTAGCAACATGATCAAGTTGATCATTACATCTCCAAGCTATTCCAAGCTAGTATACATGCTAAGGGCCATCTACACATCATCCATACACAATCCACCTGCAGCCACACATACACATGCATAACCAACTCACCTGCAACCCAAATAACCAGGATGACATCAATGCTAACCAACAACACATATGCAACACTTCAGTACTCTTCAATGCCAACATCTCCTACACCAAATGGTATGAGGTTTAGTTGGGACTTAATTATTGGGGAGACCCCCTGAATGTTGGTGGGCCAAACACCAACAACATTTTTGGTGCTAGGAGGGACATATGACAAGCTGAGCCCATGAATTTTGTTTGAACTTTCCCTATCTTTAATGCCTTATTCCCATATCTTAAGCCTGACATGTTTTTCTAGAACTGAAAATATGAAATTTCCCATAGGGATAATCTATGAATTGTCGAATTTGAATTTTGATGGTGAGGGTGAAACAACAATTCTCGAGCACGCCGCTCACTTTCTTGAATTTTTCACTAAGCACAATATTCACTGCAAGGATGTTGCTTGTAGGTTGTTCATTCTCACATTCGAAGCATGCGTCAAGGAATGGTGTTACACATTTCCAGCCGCCTCTATACACTCTTTCGAACATCTTGTCAAAGAGATCCACCGTGCCTTTGATATATATGATTAAAAATTTGTTTTTAACAAAATCATGTGTTTAAGAAAATCATCTAATGAATCTCTTAATGATTTTCATGATTGTTTTATTCTTTTTTGTTTCGAATTTTTAGAAGATGATATTGATTGGAATTTAATGAAAGAGATGTTCGAATTTCTTGCTCGTATTTCGATGAATCCAAAAGAATGTGAATAATTTGAAATTCTCCCAACATACACTGGTTATGGAGATACCAAATCTGCGACAAAGGAAGTTGTTGTTCCAAATGACTCTTCGAATTCCCCTCATCATACAGCTCTATTTACATATGTTTAGGTTGGATAACATGAGATTCCATCCATTGATTTCCCATCACCTTCTCCCACCTCACATAACCATAATTTAAACACAAGTTAAGACTATGAATCTGATTTTTCTGGTGATATTATTTCTCCCCGCCCTCCATCTGTTGGTTCCTTTGGTCCTCTCAATTGTGAGTTGTTGTGTTCACCGGTTTCAATTGTTTCTTCTTATGTTCATGAGGATCAAACTCGGGATGGAGTTAGTGTTGACCAGCAAAATTGTGATATCACTTATGATGAGTATGTGTGGTATTTTATCTTTAAACAAGAATCTGCGATACAAGTCGATATTTCTCCTTTGTTCACCTCTCCCTCATTATCCTGACATCTTTTGTGATTCTATCACACTTGTTGAACCTTTCGAAGAATCATTTTTTGCTGATGTTAATTATGATCACACTCAGAACTCATGGAATGTCAATTTTACATCTGAACATGGAGAGGAAGAATCTTCTCTTCTTGATCCCTCCAATCCACCATCCGATCATTCTCAAGAAATAGAGGGGGGGATTTCTTACTTCCAATATTCCCCTCTATATGATTCATCAAATCAAGAGGATACCTTTGTTGTCATCGTTGAACTTTCTAATCATGGTTGTTGTGATCTCTTCATTGACTCATCTGGTCACGACCATGATTTTTCTATTGTTGATATTTCTAAGCCACCAGTTTTTATAATCTACCTTTCGATGTCTTGGAACTTCTACAAGTTGTCGAGGCACTCCAGCCTGTGCTGATGTTTATGTCAGGTTCTCACAGTCTTGAGGCCAGTTCCAATCCTAATCAGAATAGGCATATCTTTCAAGGATCCTCATCATTCATTTACGCAAATCAAAAATCTATTTGTATCTCACTTTTCGCACACTCCATCTGCTTTGCACGATGTTATCACTCAATCATTGGAGGAATCATACCTGGAAAGTTTGTTCACGAAACGTAATTTTTTTCTTTCTTTATGTTTTCCAAGTTTATAAGTTCGAAATATTGCTCTTGCATCTCTTGTTGTTGTGATGTGCATAAGCCCCATAATGCATCGGCAGAATGTTTTGCATGTGTTTTTCTGTCATACCTTTTTGCATGCACTCTCACTTTTCGAATGTTGTGGCATGTATCGATTTATATTTCTTTTTTGTTGTTACTTTTGTATATGTTTCTTGATATGGATGCCCTTGCCTATATAGATCAACCTATGCATCATTGGTTGCACTGGAAGTTTCATTTTACATAATCCTGGCCTATTCTCGGTTAGTTTAGGAGTAGGCATAGTTTTTTTGTTTTTTGTGTTGGTTTATTTTGATTTACTCTCCGCCTATTATTTTATTTCTTTTTGTTGTTGTAGGATAGTTTCCACATGAGACAGTGTTTGGTCTCTAAAGAAAGCATCGTAGATTTCAGGAAAAAATTGTGCTACTGCCAATGCTCGGTTATCAGTCTATTCCCTCTCTTTATGCAGATCTTGCACTTTTTAGTCGATGATACCCTTATGGAAAATACGTTCTTTTGTGGAGAAAACCATAGTGGAACTATGATGCTTAATATATAACTAGTACCACCTACTCAAATCATTTTTATAATTATTTTATTTTGTATTGTCAACTAATTCAAGTAGAGTAAGGAAGGTAGGAAACTTTAACAAGTGAATTGTATTTTAGAGGTGTAAAAATATCCTTCTCTGAAGGGACAACCTCTTATGCTCTCAATAAGTCGGGATCCCTCTTCCATCTCTTTAAATAAATAAGTGTCTATGCACATTTCTTTGAACAAAAATAATAGAAAGTGAAAGAAGAGAAAGGATTCATGCACAGAGAGGTGAAGCAACCAACACCACCAGGGTACTTTCCAGACTAGCTGCAAGCGGAGCAATGTTTGTGTCTCGGAAGTGGCTCTGTCGGGGTAATATCCAAGCCTGCTGGAAGCGGAGCAACACTAGACATGAAAACCAAGACTCTGACAATCCTGTGTCACTTGTGTACCAATATACTCCTCATCCCCGATCGAAACAACTGAGTTTAACTTGCTTTTGTTAAGTGTGTCGTTGATAAAGAGAATCGTAGGGACTATGTCTTTAAGGTAAGTTAAGAAAAGAAGTTATTGTGATAAATGAACTGAACAATACTTCCTAAAGAGTTAGACCTATTTTACATGAAGAAAGACCCATACAGAGAGTTGGATTTCTACTAGTGTGTCGCCAAGTTTTGTAACTGCTACAACCACCCTTGAAATTTTTTCTCATGCTTTGATTTTTGAAAACTTCCCTTCTATCCACAGGAGCTTATCTTCCTACGTCATCAAGTATTCATACTATGTTAATGACTTATATTTTCATGTTGTGCTTGTGATTCTTTGTTTTGATCCTAATCTAAACCTTGGCAGTCACAAGAAAACTTTTACTCAGACCTCGCAACCTTATTGGGCTTGCCTCTAGAAACTGCACAATCTTGGAAGGCAAGCTAAACTTGATGATATTAACTACGCAATCCAGAATGGAAGGTCTTCCTTAATTGTGCAATCATGGATGGCATCCCAACCTTGAGCTCAAAAACTGCACAAATCATCATTGCTCTCAAAAATTGTGCAATTCTCTAAGTCAAGAAGTTTCCCAGTGGTTGGGAACTGCGCAATATTCCTTGGCAATGTGATGGTAAATTTTCCTGAAAAAGAAAAAAAAAATATCCCTATAAAATAGGGAGTGGATAATTAGTTTCCTAAAGGATGACATAAGTTGTTATTTTTTACCTTTCGGCAAGTGTCATTTTTTCCTTGATTTTAGGCATGCGCATCATAAACCCTAACCAACTTAAATATATATAATAGATGCTCCTAGATCTCATTTTTACATTTGATATTGGAGCTCTAGCCTTCCTAAGGAGATCAAGGAACCTTCGATGGATTTTGCGGTGCGTTTTCGTGCCAGTTTTTCTATTGTCGTCTTTTATCATTTTTTCTATTGTTTGTTGTTGTTTCAGTTTTGTGAGTGTTGTTTCACTTATTTATTTTCATGGTTGTTAGTTTGTTAACTTATATTAGTTTTTACAAGTGTTAGTTCAGTATGTTGTTCGACTTTTACAAGTGTCACATTAGTTTTCTTGTTTTTTCCCATTAGTGTTCATCGTTTTGATGATCCTCCATGCATGTTTGTTTTTCTTTTTGCGTGTTGAAATTATGCACTTGATTTTCACTTATCTATCCATCCTTAGTCATATCTACATTCCAACTTGCACCATTACTCAGATCTTCCAATTTCCCATACTCTTTCCTAGCATATATGCCCTTCCCTTGGCCAACAATTGTATTGTCTAGCTGAGCATTGCACAAGTCCAAGGCTCAAGCTTATGCTTAGTCTCTGGAACTATGCAATGTGTAGTACCTAGCTAGCCCAAATGTGCATTGTGCAATTCCACAGTTAGAGTTGGTCCATTGGTCATTCACTTATTTATTTTCATGGTTGTTATTTTTTTAACTTATATTAGTTTGTGCAAGTGTTAGTTCAGTCTGTTGTTCGACTTTTACAAGTGTCACATTAGTTTTCTTGTTTTTTCCCATTAGTGTTCATCGTTTTGATGACCCTCCATGCATGTTTGTTTTTATTTTTGTGTGTTGAACTTATGCACTTGATTTTCACTTATCTATCCATCCTTAGTCATATCTACATTCCAACTTGCACCATTACTCAAATCTTCCAATTTCCCATACTCTTTCCTAGCATATATGCCCTTCCCTTGGCCAACAGTTGTCTTGTCTAGCTGAGCATTGCACAAGTCCAAGGCTCAAGCTTATGCTTAGTCTCTGGAACTGTGCAATGCACAGT
>APFE030920036.1:4227-27170 GCA_000404065.3 Pinus taeda | reverse complement strand
GATGGATCTTCCTTCAAGCGATCAAGCTTCTTCAGAAGGACCTGCTCTGATACCAATTGTTGGAAATAATACTGAGAGCGGGGGTGAATCAGTATTATCAAGTCAAATATTCCCTTTTTCAAATCCAGATGATATACGCTACTTCTGTTAATTAAAACCGCGTATATACGCAACTATGCAGAAGGAAATCCGCGTATACAATGCAAACTTATAATTTACTTTATCTTACAGATGTTGATTAGTAGTCTGAGTATCAGAATCAAATAACCAGTAACCAAAAACAGTAAAACAGAGCAGAAGACAATCACACACAAGAACGCAAGATATAAGGTGGAAACCCAATGTGGGTGAAAACCACCTGCTGCAATTCGTCTCTATCTTCTTTTAATTAGAAACTTCTTTTTACACTGTACTGGTGCAGTCCTTTACCAGTACGCAGGTTGCAACCTGCAGAGAGCTACAACCCTCTCTCGTTTTCCAGCTTCTCCTGGAAGGGAGCTACAACCCCCTTTGCTCTTGCACTAGCCAAGATACTAGTACGTAGGTGTTGGCCTACTGAAGGCTACAACCTTCTCTTTCTTCCAGGGACCACGTTTCATAAATTTTCAGACTGGATCCATGATCATCAATCAATCATAAAAAAATTCTGCATCAAACAGTCTCCTTTTCACCAATTAGCACTGAATCTGACAGCTGTACCCAAATCACAGTAACAGTAACTACACTCCAAATTCTGAACCCAGAATACTGCAGTAATAAAAAGAAGCAGCTAGATCACAACTCAAAAGATATACGCTACTTTAATAACCTGAAACCTGCGTGCATACGCTTCTTTGTTTGGAGAAACCTGCGTATATGTTGTTTTCATTCACTGTACCAGCATGTATACGCGTCTTCGCTTCACTGAACTTGCGTACAAATCTATAAAGGATAATTCGCTCTTCAGATATTCAAACACTAATTTACCCAGATTATTAGATATATAGATCAAGCAAGAGCCGCATATAACAGATCAAAATCATACAAAGATACTATCATTCACGCTTAAAGATTATGACCCATCAATAGAACTTATCCTTCTCTTTGTGCTAGGGTTCCTCCTTCATTCAGATCCAGATCTGCACCATAACCTTAATCACCAATATTTCAGATCTAGCACATTATCAGATATTCAATAATTCGGATGATCATTTGCCAAATGATCTCCTTCCTCTTT
Organism: Pinus taeda; assembly: GCA_000404065.3. Lineage (NCBI taxonomy): Eukaryota > Viridiplantae > Streptophyta > Pinopsida > Pinales > Pinaceae > Pinus > Pinus taeda. The sequence continues at coordinate 25,954 of APFE030920036.1, read as the reverse complement.
TATAGTCTTATGCCTTTCACAATTCCACGGTCCAAAAGCATAATAAATCAATACTATGGATCCAATACCTGGGATCAACACATCTGACGAGACACCATGGTCCAAAACAATAGGTTCAAATACCAAGGACTAACTACCACGGTCCAAAAGTAAGTTCTCCAACATAAACGCGCTTTTGTAACGTTTAACCCGCGTGTATACGCGTCTTCGTCTAAATGAACCTGCGTATATGTCTTTTCCTTCATTCTAAAAGCCTGAACTGAGATCTGTTACCAAAGAGAGTTTCCATCAAGTACAACACCTGTGCCATAGCTCTAAATCAGTGCCAAAATGCCAACAGGAAATGCCACCATCCCCCATCATTAATTCCTTTGTGTGAGGTGTCATGGAGAAATTAGGTGTGGGCGATTTCTAGTAGAGCACCCATATTTGGGTTGGGTCAAATGAAGAGTATTTTTTTCACAACCAAAATTAATTATGAAAATTAGTTTATTGAGATTTTAATAAATATATTACTATATTTCAAAAATACAATATTGATTCACTTTATTTTTTCAACCTTATATAATATTTTTTTAAATAGTGGGAAATCCTATCATAACTCATTAAAGAAAGAAAATAAAATTATTTTAACGTCCAAGAGGCTAAATATATCCTATGGGATAGATTGCTTCTTCATCCGATTGATGTATTTGGCCCTTTTTTTGTGAGGCCTCACAATAAATGCTCCCAGCGTCTCAAGAAACCCCTTGCTAAATAGATTATCCCAAGAGCAAGCTGCCAACATATCTGCATAACGTTCCCTGTTGTCTTTGAAAGCCTCACATTCTAAAATGAAATGTTTTTCTATTTCCACATTTTCGGAAGAACAAGAAATGCATACTCTTTCCTCCCACACTTCTTTTGGCCTTTTCTAACTCCCTGTTTCACAATGGAGTTGATGATAATTAGTCCTTAACTGAGAAATAATAATTTTGGCTCTCCAAAATATATTGGCCTCTATATATGCTTTTGGTTGATGACTATGAGTGGGATTAAACACTTTAATATAGTACTTTTTATTTCTTCCTAACTCCTTATCCCAAGTATGTTTATGGAACTTATCCATAGAAAAAGATTTTATCTCTTTACTATTTATGAGGCATGTGTTCAAGAAAATACCCCATTTACTAAACCATTTGTTATTTTGTTGCATCCAAGTCTTTTTTCAATTGCACAATATGCCATTAAAGTCAACCTTAGGCCATCTACCCTCTTCCATTTGCTCATTTTTTTTTAAATACCTTATGACTCACACCATAGCAATTGCTTCAATAGGAGCAACCCCTATAACTACGCTTTTAATATTGAATTTGTTTGTAATCAAACGCTTCTAAATTTTCTCAATTTGTTTCCATTGCATGTCGGATTTACTGCTGGCCCATAGTTCACAACCATAGTGAATCAACAGAATCACTAGAATCCCAAAAAGAGTTTGAGTAGTTTTCTAATTCCATAACTCGGCCTATCTACACCTATTTTGAAAAGCATAAAATGCTTTCCAACCCCCCAAAGTTCTTTTCTTTCTATAACCATCCCAACTTAGATTTTTGTTGAAGTCAATTCCGAGGTATTTGTAATATGCAACTTCTTCCATAATATTTCCTTCAAATTAGAACTTACGCTGGTTATGTTTTCTTTTTTTAGAGAAAACCATTACTTTCGTTTTGCTAATATTGACTTGCATCCCCACACTTCTACAAATATGTTCAAGGGATAGTAAGTGCTCTTGCAAACCAAGATCTGATTTCGCAATCAGAATAAGGTCATCTGTATACAAAAGAAGCCTTATAACAAACTTGTCCAAACAAATACTATCGCTCCCTTGTGAATTTAACCACTCCTCAAGCTTGTCGATATATAAACCAAAAAGGGTAGGAGACAGTGAGCAACCTTGCTTGACCTCGATATCACTTCTAATACTTTCATAAATGCCTACTGAAGAATTAATTTTGGGTTTCACCTCTTCATACAGCCTATGTACAAATGCTCTCAAATGTTTAGGAACCCCAAGTTCCTCCATTATGTGCCAAAGCTTATCCCTAGGAACCGTGTCAAATGCTTTTCTGAAATCAACAAAGCAATAAAATACTTCTTCCTTTTTCTCCCAAACTTTTTCAACGATGTGCCTTAAAGTTATACAATGATCAACTATGGAATGTTTAGGTCTAAAACCTACCTTCCCTTTATCATGCTTATTTCTTTCTTCTGCCCACTTTCTAATTTTATTTTCTAGCATGTTTCTAAATAGCTTTGGAAACAAAGAGTTTATCATGATGGTCCTATAATTGGAGGGATTATTGATGTCACCACTCTTGAAAAGAGTTATTTCTAGACTAGTTGTCCAACTTGTGGGGAACCCTTATTTTATGTTTTTGTTGAAAATTTTTGTAATGTGAGGTGAAAGAATCTTTGAGACCCACTTTAGATATTCTTCTTGGAGGTCATCTAAGTCTTTTGCTTTTCCAACACCCAACTTCTTAATACCCCTCTCTACCTCTTGCATCGTGAAGAGTTCAGTATTAGTGTTGACCAAGGGGGGAGGGTCAACCTTGGGATCCTTCTCATAGAGTTGCCTTGCATAGTCAAACCATTTAGAAGTTGTAATACTATTTCCAGTTTGTATCTTTCTTGGTTGGAGCTCCTTCCAAAATAATTTGGGATTATTTTTCCCAAGGAAGATTAGTTCTTCCCTCCTTGAAACCATGAAATCGGCCTTTTTATTGCTTAATAACTGCTTGTAAGCTTTGAGCTTTATGTTATCCTTGTTGAAATCTTTCCACATTCTCCTTGCCTTTTTGCATTCCTCATCAAACCAAGCATTAAACAGAAAGAAATTTGTTTCAGACTTCTTATTTTTTTTTCTCTTTTTCACTCTGCAAGTGCGCATTGAATTAAATGTGTTAATTCATGACTACGAAGGTCATGAATTGTGATTTTATCCTTCTCTAAGATCCTCTATGGCGTCATTTTGAAGGTATCACAATTTTCTAGAGTCGAAATAATTCTCCCGTTTGGGAGATTTTGTTGGACATGTTGAATTTTTACACTAATTATTTCTTTCCAGTCTCAGAGAAACTTAAATAATTGGTTTGTGATATGATCTTAAGTCCCAAAGCTGATCTCCAACCAAAACTTCCTCCATTTTCTCACAAAAACCATGCGAGCAAATTACATAATCTACTACACTTGCTCCATTGTAAGTATTGCAAGTGAAATTACCGGACTTTGCCCATCAAGTCAAGCCATTAAAAATGACTAAATAAAATGCCCCACATAGAGTAAGCAATTGTTCACCAAGAGATTGCATCCCTTGTCCTCTGAAATTCTTTCCCACTGATGATTACTCTCTTTTGTAAGCCAAATAGGGTCGTAGTCTTATTTACAACAAAGAATCCTAGCTTGCTCACTTGCAATCCTAGCATTGAAATCACCCACTATAAGGACTTCACCTAGCTGAGAATATGTCACAATATCTTATTTTAAGGCTACAAATGGATATTTGTGGTCAAGCCCTTTACCTTTGTAGATTTTTTAAACTTGCAACGCAAATTAGCATGTTGCAATCTTGATGTGGTTTCCATTTTATGATATTTTAAACCAAATGAATTGTTTATTTGAGTCTTATTTTTCTAACATAATGAGACAACCTTTTTTCTCCCTCACTAAAACCATGATACCCCCGTGCCATTTTCCATTCCCTACTACCTTGTTCCACATAGCCATCTTCCTGTATCCTTCAAATAGAGGTGTCTCGCACCCTTCATTCTCATGTATTTCTATGAGGCAAATTATGTCTCTATCTTCCGCAATAGGCCCTAACCCAGGTCCTCATCTCCATGGGTAACCTATGCAGTTCCAACAAACTAATCTTAAGGAAACCTAGGTATGACTTGATTTATCTTTATTTTCACATGCAAGACTCACATTTGAGTCTTTGTCCATGCTTTCCCATACTGACCTTGGTTCTTGATTTCCTGTTGAAGAGTTTTTTTTCCTCTTCTTTATTACCATCTTACTACTGTGTTTCGGAAGGAGGTCCAAATCGTGTTATCACAGATTTACCTTTATAAATCCATGCTCTCTTTCCTTCATCTCTTGCTGCCCTAACCTTTAAAATTTCCTCCCTCCTTTCCTCCTGTTGTTTTACAATTAAATCTTCTTCTAGAAAAAATTGAGAACCCCTCAAGAGATGCTTCTTGCTTAGAATGATATATTTATCAAGCAAGCTAAGAATGATGAATTTTATGGGCCTGTCTCTCTCACCTTTAAAATTACCCATCCTCCATGCTTGGCATATTTGTCCTTACCATAGAAACTTATCTTTCATGAAGTCTCTTGCAAGGTCAAGAGTACATTAATTTTTCCCATAGTCTTTCACCCCTTTAATATTACGTTTGCTGCTCTATTTTGTATTTCCTTTCCTTCTCTATCTTGCATGTTGTCAACTCAAATGCTTGTTTCTCCTTCCTTATTAGCAGAATTGCTAATGAACTTGAGCCCAAGTTTTGGAAACTCTGGTGGAATATCATTTCCTTTCTTCTCTTGCTTTCTCTTCATGGTTGTATATTTGGGCAATTGTTTTCCCTTTATCGTGGGATGATTTTTCATTCACCACATCTGTACTTTCCACTACAAATTTCTTTATGTTTTTCATATCTGCCTTCATGCGTTGCCATTCCGTCTTCCCTATCATGAGAGATTCCTATAGTAATGTTGCATGTTCTTTCAAAACTTTGTTTCTTTATGCTAAAGCCTTGTTCTCAGCTATTATTATATGAATTTTATGATCTCTTTCCTTCTCTTTAGCTTCTAAAACCTCCAACCTTTGTTTTGCATTTAACAATTCTTTCACAGAAATATCAAATGACCAGGTGAGAAGTGTGGATGTGGGACTACAGAAGGAAGAATCATGAATGACTTTTCCTCTGGACTTCTTGTTGCCACATGCTCGTAGAGGGGACTTGTTTGATATCTTATTGCAATGGGATCAAGTACTTTCTCTTTTAGACTATTTTTTCCTTGTCTACTCCCATTTTAGACAGGCTAGTCTTCATTTTAAAATTCCTTGATATTGTTTGCCATTGACCCAAACCAACTTCCCAGCTTTGGGGGATGAGGCAATTTTCACTTGTCCTAAATCATTTGTCTCCACGGGTTCTAAAATTTCTTGTCCCATTGTCATGTTTGAATGTATTTGTCGTCCAACCTATTCTGAGAAAGATGTAGGTCCAACCTATTGCTCACTACGTGCCTATAGAAACCGGTCTCTGCCTGGCTCCTCACTGTTGTTGTCTTAACCCTGTTACCCCTCTCTGTTATTCGTTATCCCATGTTTGCTATGTTATCTGTTGTTTCTATTGCTATCCACTATAGGACTACCTACGACTACACAACACTACATCTAGTCATTCATTTCAGTTTGGTTTATTTGAAAGGATCTCCTATTTCATAAAGGTTATACATTCTTTGTGTAGCTGGATATCGCGGACTTGTCAAACGAACAATAGGACAACCATCACTTGATGTTATTCATGAATGCAACTTGACTCATCACTACTATTCACAAAAATCATACCACCTAGAATTTACTTTCACTCTTGCTAAATGTCCTTGGACCTTGGACCATGAATCTATTTCGTTATGTTTGAAAAAGACTAGCTCTTACTCAAGCCAAAGCAATTTTAAGACATTCAATCTTATATAATATATTTTTACATTAAATATATTATTTATATAAAAAAAATTATTTGCATATTTAAAAAAACATGATAAAAATTATAAAATATAATTCTCATTTTTTTTATATAATTTTAAATTATAATATGATCTACATATATTATTTATTTATAGGTAAAATATGTTTCAAAATCCTTAAAAAAAATTATAACGTTACAAAAATAATCACATTAAATTCTTTCATGTGTTAGGTTCCTATGCCAATAGGTGTCATTTCTCATGATTGACTGTGGAAATACCAAATATGATCATCCTTTTCATGCTGCAAAGAGTTCCATATTATCAATAGATCAAAATTCAGATAAAGAGAAAGGAAAGGAATCCCAAAGAAAGACCAGGAAAGTGGGTTGTTAAAAAGTACAATCACTGACTTTCTCACAGTTGATGAATAGCCAGACAATTTAACCCTCGATAGATCATGTTTAAATTTCTTGTTTTAGAATAGAGAATAAGATTTGCTCAAACAGTTCAAGCTTGGCAGATCACTAGATGAGATAGAGAATTAAAGGGCCCAACTGCTCAATCTGAGCCCTTGGTAGAAATAATGATACATTTAGATAGGAGGGCAGGCAAAAGAAAAGAGGAAAAGCAGGGTTTGCTAGTTCAAATGCACCCAATGAAAGGAAGAAAAAATGTTAGGTGTTTTAGGTTGGGTAGGCAGATAATTATGAGGTTGCAGAAAGCAAAGTGATGTTCAGTCTAAAAAGCATCACAAGAATCATGGAAAAGTGGCTACAAGCTCAGTGGAGAATGACTGACTTCCCCTCTCATTTCCCCCCACAAACTTCACTAACATCCCCTAGGGATATTGAGATCTGCTCAATAATCCTACTCCATTTCATTTTTGAGAATTACTAAGCAAGACGTTGTGTTTACTTGGTCAACACAAGCCACATTTCTTGTGTAAACATAATCATCTCATTTCTCTTTCGTTTCTGAAAAAATCTAAGTTTTACCCTATAAACTTAGCATTTCCCTATCATTTGTCATATTAACATCCTAACTTTAGTATATAGCTCCTATGTTAATGTTTCCATATCCCTACTATGTATAAAAAGCAAAAGACCCAAAACATTATATATATCTCGCCCCCGCCTAATATGGCTATGTTCTAAAAATATCATGGGAGCCATTGGTCCACCTGGGGCCAATGATAACCCACCACGTGTCCCACTGGGATTTGTTAGACCTATGGTCAAACAAATAACCATACCTGCCGCGTAATAAACCAGGTTAATTAACCTTTCATTAATTAAATTTCCATGTCCGCTCCGCATTTATCAATAACCTAAAGTTTGAAACCCACCAAACTTTATAAAATATTTCAATTATCGCGCGCGCTGCTTTACTAAACCCCTGACAACTCACCTTCCCGTCCACCATCGGATCACCTTCTCCAGATCCAACGGTCCTCATTGATATCGGAAGCGCCGCGACGTGAGGTCGTTAGCACTCGATGGTCGGCTGTTTTCCTGTCATACCCAGGGACACTTGGCGTATTCCCATTGCATCGGGGCAGCGCTGACAGAAACCGCCCCCGTACCAAAGGCGGTGCGATGGAAACCGGATACCACCTTTGTCCTACCGCCCGCGTCACTATCCCGTCGGCAACCACGTCATCACCCGCGCTGCCCTTCAGCCGTCGTGTCCACCATGTCATCCCCCTCGTCAGCAACCATGTCAGCAACCACGTCACCTTCCGTACTCCACTACCAGACAAAAGCTACATCATGATGACGTCATCCTCGAAAAGTGCCAAAATCCCAAAAAGTCCAAATTTTGATAAAAACTAGGGAAATCTATGATTTTCGTTCATTTTTGTTTGGTTGACTTATGCACCCTCTGCATGCAAATTACGTCCATTTCATCACTGGAGCTACAGTCCGCCACCCAGGTGAATCCACTCGGCAAACCTAGCCTCCTCCACTCAGTCTGCAACCGAAACTCGCACCAGGCACCCATAGAACAGGTATTTACTCGAAAGTCGCCCACTAACCCTGTTTTTATGAAATTTCTTTGTTAAACATTACCCAAAAAGCTAAATTCAAGTCAAATGCGTTATTGCCTGCAAACCTCTACACTTTGAGTCACTGTCTGACCATTGTTACCAAAGAAAACCTAAGAATTCTATCTACCTCTACAAATTGCCCATCAAAATGCAATTCAAGCCCATCTCCGCCTGTAAAATCGCCAAAAAACACCTGCAAGGGAGAGTTCTTACCCGGTTTCTTCCAAAATTCCAAGTTAATTCTGTAATTTCCAGTGGGAAACCAAATCGACTGCTCTGCTTCTTGTTACTCCAAAGAGCTCTAAACCCAAGATTAGGGTCACTTAACAAATTGAAAGGGAGGCTATTTTCACTGTCTTATCCAACCTCCCCAATACAGTCTGCATAATTCACCTTTTCCACCATGAAAGCTACCCAGTGAGGTGACTACAAGATAAAATTCAGTTTGCAAGATCCTCACAAAAGTCTTAGAACTACAGTTCTCTTTTATGCTGTTTCATAAACCTATATTCCAGTCAAAACACAATCAATTGAAGCATGGAGGTTCCAGTGGCTCTCAACATTGCACCCTTGAATGCACCACATAAGGACTTGGAATGGTTACCTCTGGCAGACAGGGACTTCCAGATTAAGGACATGATGGGTCTCAAGTCTCACCTGCAAACCTTTTGTCAAGTCAGAAATAGCCACAGAAATAACACTAATGTCCTAAGAATCTCGGAATCCAACATGCCTATCTACTACCTCCCTTCAGTCAATGTGCTGCCTGATTTCATTCATATATGCTGTGCAAACTATGATCCCACACAAAGAGCAATCCTCTTTGCAGATGGATCTGTATTGTTCTATATTACTCCTCAGTCCATAAATCAGATGTTGAACTTTGAGCCAACTGAGCCTCTGGTTCCTCTCACCATGAAACTCTTGCTTGATCAAGGTGCAAAGCTGCCTAGCTCAGAAATAACAAGACTAGGTCAGTTGCTTATGCAACCACAGCGCCAGCCTAATCATCCTCCACCTTATCATCAAGTCTCATTCAATGAAACAGGGAAACTCCTAATAGACATGATATCCTACATTCTAGGATGCAAAACCAGTGAGTTTGTTGATGAAACTCTGTTTGTGCTAATGTCCATGTTCACTCCAGGACAGCCCCCTGTTGTCATGTATGACTATGCCACCTTCATAGCAAACAAAATCCATGAGAAGTTCATGACGTTGGAGAGAGAAAGAGTGTTCAAGAATACAACCTACATATACCATCTGTTGCTGTACTATCACCCTGATAGTTTCCAAGTTGTTCTTAAGAAACTAGACTCCAAAGGAGAGAGGAAATCTGTCATTTTCTGGACCTCAGTTTTCCATGAAGTTCACTACTCACCTTACACATATTGTGAGCTCATTGACATGTTCATTTACCCAGCCACTTTCCTGTTGATGATGACACCTCCTGGCAGGCTCACTGCTGAAATGCAGAGAATTCTACATCTTTCAAGGGGCTACAACATTGGTGATTGGTATTTCTACCAAAACCATACAGTGATCAGGATTTATGGTTGTGAATTACCCCCCTACAAGCTGCCAAAATATGTCCCCATGAGACTTTTTTCCTTGGAATATTTCAGGAAATTTAGTAGTGTAGATTTGACTCATTTCCATGGCAAAAACAAAAAGGCACAACTCAAGATTAGACATCAATTGGGTCCTTTTGTCTTCAATAAGAGGGAAGAAGCCTGGAATGATGCAGACAAGATGCTAAGGGAGGAACTCATGCTGAAACAAAGCTTTTATTGGGTACCATATGACCCTAAACATTTCATAAGCTATAGGAGAGTCAAAAACAGGCTTTCAGGATATGTGCACCAGCCAATCCCTCACATTGAATAATATGCTAATCGATAGGAATGGGTAGAGGGTACACTAGTTGAAGATCTTACTGAAGAAGAAAGATTAGAAAAAGAAATGAAAGACCATGAGAAGAGAATTGACTTGGATTATTTTGCATAGGTCCCTTTTACACAGCCTCAGCATATTGGAGCAAGCACATCAGTTGCTACACCTTCACAACAGCCGGCTCAAGAAGCCACTCCACCTGCAAGGAAAGGTAAAGAAATACATCATTCAGAACAGCAGAATACAATGGCAGAACAACCATCTACAAACCAAGAAAAGGGTCAAGAACAAGGCCCTTCAACGCAAGAAAAGGTAGCTGAGATCCCTGTACTACAAACCCCTCATAATGAGGAAAGAGCCAAAAAGAGGGATAGACCAGAAGAAACACCTACAGGGGCATCTACAGATCAACAAGGTGAGAAGAGACAAAGGCTAAACCCCTATTCTGAAGAAGAATTCACAGAAGAAACAACAGGCAACATTAGGGGTGAGGGAACTTCTAAACAGCAGATCCCTCCATTTTTGGAAACATCGACCAGCTCCTTTCAACAGGAGCAAGAGAGACAGCCTGGTGTGGAGGTTACATCCACCAATCAACAAAGAAAACAAGGCTCTGATATCAAGAGAGAATTCACAGAAATCAAAGCTAGAAATGAACCAGTGAGGTTTCGGCTTTATAACCAATTGTTAAGAATGGCTCCAACCAATCAACAAAGGCTAATGGTAGCCTATGATATGCAGGCAGGGAAGATGACCCTTAGTCACTTCAAGCCCACTATACAACAACCACAATCAGCTGCAGATTATATTAGGACCAATCTGGAAGTTCTTGCTAAAGACATCCACCCAATAGACCAGATTGAGTTACACAAATAGGTTGGAGAAATGGGATACTCCACCTTGGCAGACAAAGCACTAATGGCTCATAGACTGCAAAATTCATTGTATAACACTTTTGCCCAATTAGAGCTGGAAAAAGCCTCCTCTTTAGCCAAGGATAATAGAATAAAATCCTTGGAAGAAATTATCATAGAGTTGGGACATGATCCCAAGGATCCCAAAGGCGCACAGGCCTTAATAAGAAAGAATGAGGAAGACATAGCAGCCGTGAGAAGACAACTGAAGCTGCAAGCTACAATACACCCTCAGAACACAGAGGTGGCACAGCAAAAAGAAGAAGAGGATGTGGTCAGCTTACTGATGAGAATGAACCAAAGATTGCTTGATATAGACAAAGCATTGGAAGAAGCTCTACAAGGAAAACAACAGGAGTTGGCCTCCCAGCCAGCTCAAACAACTCTAATTCTCACAGCTCCTCCTCCAGTAGTTACTATAACAGCCCCTCCCCTTGATCTAGCATCAACAACAGGTACCTCAACTTCAGCAGCAACTACAACAACCGCACTACAAGAGGCTAGCTTGAGCATGGAAGAGATGATGAAAGAAATAAAGGCCTTGGAGATCCAAATGGCAAAACTAAAGGAAACCAAGGAAAAACTAGCCAAAATTGAGGTTAGTTATGACAAGTCAAAAATGTATGTAGCTGAGAAAACCAGGGAAGTGAAGGCCCTAGAGAATAATATAAAGGCCTTGGAGAAGGACCTCACTCTCCATAGAACTCTCACAGAAATCAAGACCATTTTGTGGGATAAGATTGGCCAAGCTATTGCAGATCAATGGACAAAAATACAAACTATTTTTGATCAAATAGAGTTGATAGGGCTGGCCCAATATGAAACTCAAAAGGCCAGGGTATTATTGGCAAATAAGCCTGACCAAGCCAATCAAATGATTCATTTTTTGAATATGCATACCAGTGAACAACTAGCATCTCTAGACATGCAGAACAGGACATAGACTATTTTAAGAGTCAAGAAGGTGCTAACTATGAGAAATTTTGTTCAGACAGTAGAAAGAAAATGCCAAGAAATGCAGACAGATATAGAAGCCTTTAGACATAAATTTGCAATGTTACAATGCAAAGGTTTACCTAGCCTGGTCAGTAGCAGTGGGAAGTTGTTAAAGCAAGAACAATATGCTCGTAGGCTAAATACCTATGTGAAAAATCAAATTACAACATCATCAAGCAGCTCAGAAGAGACAGTGTCTCCCTCTGGATAAAGTTTGTATGATAAACTGGAAAGTTTGTTTTTTATTGAGCATGAGGTGGCACATCTTTTTGATTTCCAGCCAAATTATTACAGGTACACTGAAGCTAATGAGACACTAATTAAATTGAAAAAGAATCAATTACCAACAGATCAGTGGTGGCAGAGCATGCTGGAGGTCTTACCAAGGTAGTTGGGTGCTCCCTTTTTTGTAAATTGTTTGCATTACAGGTAAAAGGTAATATCAGGGTCTCCTATAAGAAAATCAAATCAACTGAGAAGAAGATTCGTGTCAAAAGGTGAAACAAACTCAGGCACAGGTGGCAAAGGACAACACATCAGGAACGCACATTAGGAAAGCAGCCACCAATTGACTATCAGAGCCAAAAAGTCAGCAGTAACAGGACACCTAAAGCAGCCAGTACATCATAGTTATTTCCTCATTTTTTGCTGCATGGTTTTTTCCACATCAGTTATTGCCCTTGCCAGAGTAGATGGATAAATTTATGTCTTGATATTTCCCCACGGGATATTTTGTAAACTTATTATAAATACTTTCAAAAGATATGTATTAGTGTTGGCTGATGAATATCATTCTGGACCTGCTTTGTAAATTTTGAGAACTCTTCTGAAATAAAATTGCTAGATGCTGTGTTGGTGAATTTTCTGGTTGTGGAATCGATGGCTGAAGGATGTATTGCAGAATTCTTGTGTTGATGCATGGATCAATAAGTTTCCTTTACTATTGAGTGACTGTATTTTTGTTTTATTTACCATATGAAAACCATGTTCTAAATTACAGGAAAAAAGGATAACCCGAAATTTACTTTGCTGTACTCTGTGTTCAATTCTTGTAGTTTTTATGTTTTCCATAGGACTAGGATAGGCAAGAATTCTTAATTGCTCTTGTCCCCCTGGTTCTTACACACTAAATATCATCAAGGAATTCTTAATTGCCCCCTGATAATGTTTACACAATTTCCCTCTGTTAACATAATGAAAGATTCTTGATTGCCTTTCATTTCTTGACTTCATTTCATCCTATTTCAGTTTCAAATGTTGTTCTGTGTTTAACTGTCTTGCTCTGCAATTTTCCTCTTGCCAAAGAAACCATGCCCATAAGTTTATTTCATTAGAATCCATTAACCCAATGGTGTGAACTTCTCTCAACTTACTGCCTTGTTCTACTGAATTTCATCTTCCAAACACAAAACAAAACTTGTGCTTCATAACTAGCCTAACATATAATTAAACAAATCTAAATCACAAAGAGAGAGCCTTCTCTGGTTGTAGATTGGCTAGGATCTGCAGCTAAGAGATTGGTTAGTGGTTACCTTGGCCGTATTCCCTTCTGGATCCAGGGAACAACCTGAGTGATAACATTATTGGCGACTCCACTAGGGACCTCTGAATAGAAAAGAGATAAGTTTCCCTGTGTCAAACATATTCAAGAAAAAATACCAAAAAAAGATTTAGAAGCTGGCTCCAAAAAAGAAAACTCATTACACGATATCAAATCCAGATCCTAATCACCCAGCTATCTTTGAAAATCCTAACTTGATCCCCAAAACCCTTAGGAGACAAGAAAGTCTAGAAACTGTTGATTCAAACCTTGATACGCTTCAGCAAAACCTTACAAAATCTGAGCTTACCCCTGGGAGAGCAACAATTCTTTCTATCAATACTAGAGCCTCTCCAAGTTCTTCATCCACACCTCAAAATATCCTTTCCACTCCCCCATCCACCACTCATATTTCCACTCTTGTCCCCCTTGTTCCAGCCCTCTTATTCCTTCCTGGTGCCCCATTTATCCCTGTAAATATGGCCAACCGTTATGCTCCTTTGCAGTTGTCTGCCAATCCATGGGCTATGCCTCAAGACTATCGAAGCAAAATAACCTACTTTGATGGTACTTTCTCCTATACAGCTCAACAACACACCAAGAAAATGCAAGATTAGTTTGAGAACTATGAAATTGATGATGATGATATGAGAATGAAAATATTTGTCCAAAGTCTAACTGGTGATGTCAGGACCTGGTTTAGAGCACTTACTGCAAATTCTATAGCCAATCCTGAGGCCCTATATCAATCCTTCCTAAATAGATGGGAGAAGAAGAAAGACCCTTTACACATTTTAACTGAATATGACAATTTAAAAAGGGGCCCACAAGTGACTGTTCAAGACTATTGTGCAAGGTTCAATAATGTCTATAGTGCCATTCCTCAGAACCTTAGACCTCCTCCTGACCTAGCCTTGATCAAATTCCCTGATGGATTTGATTCGGACATGGCATATCAGCTGAGGGAAAGAGCCCCATTAAGCCTAGCAGAGATGCAGAATATAGATGTTAGTGTAGAGGCAAACTTGATTGCTAAACGAAATCGGGCTAGGACTGAAATAAAAACAACCTTTAAAGAAGAACCTTCAGCATTTGAGCAAAATTTAGATGCAATCATTAAAGGTATGGACAGATTAGGAGATAGAGTGGAGACCGTTGAAAGGAAATCATCCTGGGAAGGACAACCAAGTAACACAACAAGAATCCCAAACTTTAGAAAGAATCAAAACCCTAATGCTGGAAGGACTGGCCCTGATCAGAACATCAGACCCCCATTTCAAGAGAATTATGTTGAAGCCTCAACCTCTAGTGAGCCTGCAGAGGACACACAAATTAATATAATGGGTTTAAACGGTGATCAACAAATTTTCCTGACACAGGATGATCAAGAGGCTCATAATTTAAATCAATTTCAAACCAAGTCTAGAGAATCATTTGATTTTAAAGAAGGCTATGATGTAGCAGTCTATGAAGTTCATAAGCAATACAAATTGAGAAGTAGAACAATAAATGTACCTGAACATACCAAATTGAAAGATACCAAACAACCAAAGAGTGCTAAAGATACTTCTCCTCTCACAGAATTCACCGTTGAGACACACCTCAACCCAAAAGAGCCCATCATAGAGGACATTTCAGACCTGGAACCATCAAACAATCAACTATCTTCTTCATCCTTTCCAAAATAAAGTGTAAATAGATCCGCTGTAATAAATTCCAAAGCAGGTGTAGTTCCTTACAACGGTGTTGATAAAGAAAAGAACATGGAAAACACAACAGAAAAGGAAAAGTCTGCTGTCCACAATACAAGAGTTCAAGTGGAAAAACCTTTCAACTTAGAAATAGAAATAGGTAAGATAAAAATAGCCATGCCATCGTCAGAATTGGCTAAACATGAGGTCTACAGAGCAAAGCCAGCTCGAAAGCTTGTAGCCTAGGTTGTTGAACCATAAGGTATCCAGCTGAAGCGCCCGTTTCAAACTCAGTCTCACTCGCAACATCTAAGCTATAAGCAGCCCCCCCTATATCATACGAAATTCAAGTTCCAGATCGGAACAGATTAATAAGTCCCTTCTAATATCAGAGACTAGGGATGCAGTCAATGTCCTAGGTGATCAACCAGAGTTGTTTTTTGGTCCTGAAGTCAATGGTAAGACAATAGATGGAGGAGTCCCTCCATTCTATGTGAGCTTAAACATTCATGACAAAGTGTTACATAATGCAATGTTTGATTCAGGTGCTTCCCATAATCTAATGCCTAAGTCAGTGATGGAAAAGCTAGATCTAGACATCACAAGGCCATATAAGGACTTGTTCTCATTTGATTCCAGCCAGGTCAGGTGTCTAGGCCTAATCAAAGACCTTTGTGTATCCTTAGTGCAATATCCAACCAAAACTATCTTGATGGATGTGGTGGTGGCTGATATCCCACCTAAATATGGCATGCTCTTATCTAGATCTTGGGGTGCGAAACTCCAAGGATCTTTGCAACTTGATATGTCATATGCCACCATTTCAGTCTTTGGCCACCCAAAGAGATTGTACCGGGAAACATTGATGAAATATGTGGTTAACAGTCAAGAGAAACCCCAAAATTTCCCCATCTATTCTATACATTCTGATATGGATTCATTTATCTTATACAATGCTGACATGTGCCCCAAAACTGAGGCCAAACTCCTAGAAATAGCACAGAAAATGAGCATAAATGAACAATCCAATACCCAGGACCAAAAAATTGTTGATCTGTTTGATGTAACAAGTGAACAAGACATATCAAATCAGCTACAAAATTCAAACCTACTGTCCACTAAGCAAGTTCCCAAAACTCCTGAGACTAGTAGTGATCAATAAATCTTATGGTACCTAGAGTTTGATGGATCAGTGAACAAATTGGGAGCAGGGGCAGGGATTTGGATACACAACATACAAAATGACCATGCTCAGGGTCATGCATATAGGATAAATTTCAAATGTACAACAATATGGCCGAATATGAAGCCCTTTTGCTGGGACTTAAACTGATAAGAAGTCTAGGGGTAACCAAGATTTCAATTCTAGGGGACTCAGATTTGATAATACAATAGATGAAGGGAAAGTTTGTTACAAATGATCCTAGGCTAAGAGCTTATAGGGGTGCAGCCATGGAAATACTGAACACCTTCTTGGAACCACAGCTTACCAAAATTCTAAGAAAACACAACCTACATACACATAGTTTGGCAACCTTTTCCAGCACTTGCAAACTACCATTTGAGCCCAATCATCACTTCACTGCTGAGATCAAACACAGACCTGTTGTCCCAGATAATGTGAAAAATTGGCAAGTGTTTGAGAATGATACCCAAATCAATAATTTCCTCACTCTAAAAGAAGAATTCTCAAGCACAAACATAGACACAAGCACTATTGATGATCAACAACAAATTGACAAAATGGAGCAAAATATATCAGCTGAAGCAACAAATTTGATTTTGCATCCAACAACCTTTAATCACAAAAAACTGCAAGAGCTAAAACAAATGAATTTTGATGAAACAACTGAGGAAGAATCCGAAGTAATTGAACTGAAGGATAATGTCCTGCCCACAGGCTTGACTCCTTCGGAGGATATATTTGATTCAAATGACATTCCAAGAAAGCCAAAAATGCAACCATTAAATGCAGAAATTGAAGACTGCAACATTGGAACCACAGAAAATCCCAAAATGGTAAAACTCTCCAAAACATTGCCTCCTGACCAAAAAGTCAAATACATTAAATTGTTTACAGAGTTCCAAGATGTCTTTTCATGGATCTATGAGGATCTAAAATCCTATGATACCTCTGTCATCCAACATACAATACCCTTGAAAGAAAATCAAAAACCTTTTAAACAAAAGCTAAGAAGGATTAATCCAGTCCTCCTTCCCCTTATTGAAAAGGAAGTCAAAAGAATGTATGAAGCTGGAATAATTGCACCTATTAGGTTTTTTGAATGGATTTCAAATCTAGTGCCCACTAGAAAGAAAACTGGAGAGATAAGACTTTGTGTTGACCTGAGAAATTTGAACAAAGTCTCTCTCAAAGACCACTACCCCTTACCCAAGATGGATCACATTTTACAAAGGGTAGTGGGTGCTTCAAGGATTTCATTGTTAGATGGATTCTCAGGATTTAATCAGATCTTAGTTCACCCAGATGACCAAGATAAAATTGCCTTTACAACACCCTGGGGAACCTTTAAATATGTGAAGATGCCTTTTGGACTAAAAAATGCAGGGGCCACATTTCCGAGAGCAATGGACATAGCCTTTGCTAAAGAGATCCATGTCTTTTTAGTCATATACCTTGATGATCTCACTGTTTTTTCAAAATTAGACTAATAACACAGATCATTTGAGGAAAGTGTTCCTAATTTGCAGAAAATATGGCATATCATTGAACCCAAAGAAATCATTATTTGGCCTAGAAGAAGGCAAACTCCTAGGTCACATAATTTATAAAGATGGAATAAGAATTGATCTAGACAGAATACAAGCTATCCTTCAAGTCCCTCACCCAATAAACATCAAGGAATTACAAGCCTTTCTAGGGAAGATCAATTTCCTAAGAAGATTCATTCCCAATTTGGCCAAGCTAATTAGACTATTGAATAATATGCTGAAGAAAGATTCTAAAGTCAAATGGACAATAGAAGCTAAACAAGCCTTTAAATAATTCAAAATAGCTTTAACAAGAACACCTGTTCTCACAAGCCCCAAGTTTGATAGACATTTCATAATATTTTCCTTTGCATCTGAGCATACTATTGCTGCTGTCCTATTACAAAAAGATGACCTAGGATGTGAAAAGCCCATTGCTTTCTTCAGCAAG
Organism: Pinus taeda; assembly: GCA_000404065.3. Lineage (NCBI taxonomy): Eukaryota > Viridiplantae > Streptophyta > Pinopsida > Pinales > Pinaceae > Pinus > Pinus taeda. The sequence continues at coordinate 7,971 of APFE030920036.1, read as the reverse complement.
GCACTTAGAGATGATCCACTCAAATACCAAATCATGGAAAAGCAAGCCTATGCTCTTGTAAATGCCATAAAGGATTTCAGAATATATATCCTGTACTCTCATGTAATTGCCTATGTCCCAAATGCAGTGGTCAAAGATATTCTGACTCAAGAAGGAATTGAAGGTAAAAGGGGCAAATGGATAGCCAATATTTTAGAGTATGACATTGAGATCAAGCCAACAAAACTCATAAAGGGACAAGGGTTAGCTAAATTAATGACTAAAACCAACTTTCAAGCCCTTGACATCAATGAACTCAATAAAGAACATGAGATGGTGACTCCACAGATCAATCAAGCCTTTTTACAATCACCTTCGTACACTGATATATGTTTTGTATTGTTAAACCTGCAAGCTCCTCTAGGGTTATCCAGAACTAAAAAGAGATTCTTGAAAATGAAAGCTTCAAAATTTTGTGTTATAGACAATGTTTTATTTTGGAAAAATCATGAAGGTATTTTGCTTAATTGCCTAATTCAGAATGAAACTGACAAAATACTCAAGGAATTTCATGCAGGGGACTATGGAGGACACTTATACTAGAAAGAAACAACTGATAAAATTCTAAGAGCTGGTTTTTATTGGCCCTCCCTATTTGCTGATGTGAGAAAATTTGTAGTTTCTTGCCATAAATGCCAGGTCTTTGAAGGCAAAAGGAAGCTGCTACCCTTACCCCTCAAACCTATTTCAACTGAAAGGCCTTTTCAACAATGGGGTTTAGATTTCATTGGAGAAATTCATCCTTCCTCTTCTGGACAACACAAGTGGATTTTAACTGCCACAAATTACTTTACTAAATGGATAGAAGCTATCCCTTGTAGGCAAGCTAATGACTCAATCATCATGCAATTCTTAGAAACCAATATCCTGTCTAGATTTGGCTGTCCAGAGAAGATTATTACTAACAATGTTGCTGCCTTTAAGTCCAAAAGAATGATCAATTTTTGCCACAAATACCACATTACCTTAGGTCATTCCACAACTTATTACCCTCAAGGTAATGGCCTGGTAGAATCATCAATTAAAAGCCGGATCAACATCATCAAAAAAGTCTTGGAGGAGAACAAAAAGAACTGGCATAAAAAGCTAGTAAATTCACTGTGGGCAGACAGATTGACCACCAAAAGATCTATTGGAACCAGCCCATATGAATTGGTTTATGGCATGGAGGCTGTATTCCCCTCATCCTTGGGAATCCCTGTGATCAAATTGTTGCAAGAGTTACAAGCAAAACCCAATGACATCCAAAGGAGAATCAATCAAACCATTCACTTGCAACAAACTAGAGAGGAAGTATACCAGATAACTCAGGTTCTGCAAGACAAACTCAAGAAGATTTTTGACAAAAGAAAAAAAGCTGAGGATTTCTTCACAGGAGACAAAGTGCTAAAGTGGGATTCTAGAAGGGAAGATAAAGGAAAACATGGCAAATTTGATTTCCTGTGGAAAGGCCCTTTTGTCATCCAGGCTGTACAAGGAAACAACACCTATTTTTTGAAGAGTTTGGATGGCACAAAAGCTCAGGAAGGCCCAGCCAATGGGCGAATGCTCAAGCATTATTTTGACCCTCCTTGTTAAATAGAACAAGAGGGTAGTTTGTACATAAAAAGTGTTTACTTTAGTAGTTCATTTCAACAATAGGATAGGAAATAAGATGCAACAAATTTTGAGAAAGAAGCAAACAGCTATACCATCCTTGGTATATATTTTGTGTTTACCATAAACAATCAAGAGAGAACTTGGGAAAAGTAGGGATGATGGCAAACAATTCTGATCAACCATCAAATACAGAGCTGCAGTTAGATTCAGATCAACTTATGTGAAATACATTTATGCCACAAAGGTTCAGTTGGTTAGCTTGCAGCAAAAGGAAGCTTTAAAACACAGCAAGAAATGAGAATAAGGCCATCTGACCTGTTGTTCTTGGCTTTTCTCTTGGAAAAGCCATCCCCAAGTGGAGCCACTATTAGGTTCCTATACCAATAGTTGTCATTTCTCATGATTGACTGTGGAAATACCAAACACGATCATCCTTTTCATGCTGCAAAGGTGTTGGCATTATGATACGGGTGTTGTCCTTGATGGCAACACACTTAGGGGTTTGATACAGGTGATGGCAACTTAATCAGAGGACAGATCTTAGTACAGCAGGTCAAGAAAGAGATATATGCAGGTTCATTGTGACAAAGCAGCGTATACACGCGGGTTGGACGTTCCGAAGACGCGTATGCGTATACACGCACTTTCACGCAAGGAAGAACGTGTACATGTGAGAAAACTTATGTTTTGGTCTGTGGTATTTAGTCCTTGGTATTTGAACCTATGGTTGTGGACCATCCCAAGTATTGGGTCCATGGTATTGTTTCTACATGGTTTTGGACCATGGTATTGAGAGAAGCCTAACCTATATAAGGAGAAGATCATTAGACAAAAGGAAGGAGCAAGGAATGGATGTCTGACGAAGTGGGAAGATCTAGTATTGTTGGTTATCGGTTTGTGACACTTGGCTCGGGTCGGATATGAACAAAGGTATAAGTAATTATCTTTATATCTGTACGCGGGTTGTCTCTGGTATATGCGGTTTTGATATAGTCAAGTAGCGTATGCATTATGAGATTTGGTGTTTTAGGTTGCTGTTGATTCTAGTGGTTGTTGCAGAGTTTTGGGCTCTGGTTTGTGTTCTGTGTTTTTTATGACAGGGTTTCAGTGATTCAGTATTGGGTGATTTAGAGATTTATGATGCAAGTATAAGTTGATGATTGTATTGCAGCAGTGATTGTTTTGTTCTTATGGATCCAGTCTGAAAATTGATGAAACGTGGTCCCTGAAGAAAAGAAGGTTGCAGCCTTCTGTAGGTCAGCACCTACGTACTAGTATATCCGCCAGTACAAGAGCTAAGGGGGTTGTAGCTCCCTTCCAGAAGTAACTGGAAACGAGAGAGGGTTGTAGCCCTCTGCAGGTTGTAGCCTGCGTACTGGTAAAGGACTGCACCAGTACATTGTAAAAGAAGTTTCTTATTAAAGGAAGAAAGAGATGAATTGCAGCAGGTGGTTTTCACCCACATTGGGTTTCCACCTTATATCATGGTGTTCATGTGTGCCTCTTATGTGTGATGATCTGTATTGTTTTACTACACCTGATTATTGTTAATATGGTTAATAATGTTCTGAAGCATTTACTGAAGATAAGCTAACTGAATCATAAGATTACTGCATGTACGCTAGTTGCATTTAACACAGTCGCGTATATACGTGGATATACTGAACTGAAGCCACGTATATGAATCTGAGTATGAAAAATGAAAAGTATCTGATTTGATAATACTGATTTCACCCCACCCCCCCCCCCTTAGTATTATTTCCAACAATTGGTATCAGAGCAGGTTCTTTTGAAGAAGCTTGATCGCTTGAAGGAAAAGATCCATCAGAATGGCTAATCCAGAAAGAGAAGCACACATCAGGCCACCAATCTTTGACGGAAACAACTTTACCCACTGGAAGATAAGAACCACAACATATCTACAATTGCTTGGAGCAGAATTTTGGGGAATCGTAGAAGGTGGATACAAATTCCCATCAGCAATTCCTACAGATGCAGTAGAGAGAAAGAAATATGAGCTCAATGCCAAAGTTGTTACTGTCTTATTGGGAAGTTTGACACAATCAGAATTTATGAAGGTCATGCATTTCAAATCAGCTAAGGAAA